>SJYO01048061.1:4893317-4984712 GCA_006410555.1 Capra ibex | reverse complement strand
CCGAAAAATCGAGGAGAAGTGAAAGACGGTATTCCCACCACAGTAGACGTATAGACTCCAATAACTATAAAGAGGGTCGTTAGAACTAAGGTCGAACACAAAGAAGGTCAGGTCGCAAAGAGTACTACATGAGACGTATATTCAATTTATTCGTCCCACTGTTGTATGTCGGAACTGCATGCGGAAAAGGATAAACCTTGGTCAGACAACAAGGTACAGGTCAAGATTGACAACGAAGGACTGGACGTATGTCTAAAGAGTTCTCCGTCCAGTCCACCAGACCATAAGGGTAGAGAAAGTCTTAAAAGGTGTCAAATAACACTAGGTGTGTCAGTTTCCGAAACCGTATCAGTTATTTCGTCTTTCTCTATAAAAAGACCTTGAGAGAACGAAAAGGGTACTAGGTCACCTACAACCGTTAAACTAGAGACAAAGGAGACGGAAAAGATTTTGGTCGAACTTGTAGTCCCTCAAGTGCCAAGTGCATAACGACTTCGGACTACATAAAGGACTACCGTTGACTGGTTTTAGACAGGAATAGTGAACTTGATCGTAGTCCAAAACAGATGGAAAGTGTAGTATAAGTCAATAAGTCAGCACTTACTGAGAAACTTTACCAGACCTGACATCGACCAGTCCGAGGAGACAGGTACCCTAAGAGGTCCGTTCTTATGACCTCACCCAACGGTACGGGAAGAGGTGCCCTAGAAGAGCTGGGTTGCTGACTTGGGATCGGAGGACGCACCTTCCTAAGAAATGGCGACTCGGTTACCTCTTCCGGTAGAAAGGGTAGTGACTAGAATGGTGGAGGTGTCAAACCGGAAAAGGTGTTACAGGATCAATCTTGACGTCGGGATCTTTTTCTGTACCGAATAATGTATGTTGGTTCTTGAGACTGATGGTGTCCGCGGGAGAGGACCTGTCACTGGCGATGTAGTCAGGTCAGAACCTCAATCTTCCAACAGGAGTTCCTCAACTGACCCCGAAGGGGATACCGACTCGTCTTTTCTTCGGTGGACGTTACGTCCTCTACGTCCAAGCTAGGGACCCAGTCCTTCGAGGGGACCTCCTCCCGTTCCGTTGGGTGAGGTTATAAGAAGGACCTCTTAGGGTACCTCTCTCCTCGGACCACCCGACGTCAGGTACCCCAGTGTTTCTCAGTCTGTGTTGACACCGCTGACTCGTCCGTGAGTTCCCCGACTGACTAGTTGTCACTGTCTTTGTGACCCACTCCTCCTGTGCGACTACCAACTCATAGGTGTCCCAGTCACGGGATTGGAGCCCTTGTCGTCTGAGAGTTGAAGGCACAGAAGACTCAAGGGTAGTCTACTAAAAGTTTGACAAAATCAAAGAAAACTTCGGATAACCGGAGCCATAACTCTGTAAAAGGAGTAGGATTAACACGTAAGGGATCATAGACTCGGCCTTTTCCGTTACCGTTGGGTGAGGCCATGAGAACGGACCCTTTAGGGTACCTGCCTCCTCGGACCATCCGACATCGGGTACCCCAACGCTTCTCAGTCTGTCCTGACTCGCTGAAGTGAAAGTGAAGAGTGAAAGTACGTGACCTCTTCCTTTACCTTTGGGTGAGGTCAAAAGAACGGACCTCTTAGGGTCCCTGTCTCCTCTGACCACCCGACGGCAGATGCCCCAGCGTGTCTCAGTCTGTGCTGACTTCGCTGAATTGTCGTCGTCGTCATAGACTCGGTGAGTCTTACACGGGGACAAGGAATATCGGACTTTTTGGAACTTAGACGTTTTACTTGGTGCAAATATGTCACGTTGATCGTTCTTTTATAAGTAGCAACCCATTTAAAGGAATGGAATATGGTTTCTCTTGGTACGTTTCTTGAACTTTTTTGTTTACTCGATTTACTTAATTACGTAATCTCTTCTTTCAAACGAGATTTTTGTCCACAAAAAGAAGTTGATATCTCACTGGGTGGTGATAAGAACCTTAGGATAAAAGACTTTCTGTGGTTCATATATATATATTAAAATCATTACAGAAATTGTTATCGTAGAATTTTACATTATTTACCTTTTTATGTTACACAAATTTTTATCCTAGTGTAATTGGTAAGATAATGAAAAAAAGAGCAATTTGTACAGTCTAACATGAGTCTTATTTTTATTATCTTAACTTCCATCAGTAGTTCCTCAGTTAAAAGAATGAACCTTTAAGACTGATATTCACCCTACATAGATTATCGATACCATAGAATAAAATCACTGAACAAGAGAGAAACCATCTTGGAGACGAGGACAATACAACGTCTGAAGACAACGATAATCGAATTCTATCATGGAGTAAGAGGACGTGTCTTGGTGACTGACATTAAAGGATTATTTTCAAGTAACACAATAGACAGTACCAGGGAAACTTTATTAGAGGAAGAACTAAGAGAACTTTTTCTTAAGGAATTACTACCTTCCTTCCTCCCTTTCTTTTCCCCTTCCTCCCTGAAGGGGCTACCAGATCACCAATTCTGAGGTACGAAGGTTCCGTCCCCCGAGTCCAAACTGGGGACCCTTGATTCTAGGGTGTGCGGTACGTTCGGTTTTTTTATTTTTTCTCTCTCTCTTTCCTTTCTTCTCTCTCCATCTCCTTCCCTCTCTTCCTTCCTCTTTTCTTTCTTCGGAGAAAGACGAAAAGAAGACAACCGTAGAAACTTGCTCAAATTTTCTCTTAAAGAGTTTTACGATTTGTCACTGAGTTGAGAAGTCGAAAAAGTCCTCTAACTCAGAGATTAAGTTAGAGAAGAAAAGGCACCCTCCTTAATTGCAGTGTGTGTTGTGGAGAATGACACAAGGAGATTCGTCTGGAGTCAGATAAGAAACAATACGCCTTGGAGATTGCGGGAGAGACAATGGTCCAGACTTAGAGACTAGGACCACCAAGACTAAGAACAGGATGAACCCGACTTAGGAACCACCGGGTGTCAGTGTGAATGAGGTATGTGTAGTTGGGTCGATCGTTCAGGAGATTTTTGGAACAGCCCTATTAAACCAACGTTGGAGGGGGGACAAGGATGGAGTGAAACGTGAAGAAAGACCTTAGACAGTGTGACTTAATGGTAGTGACTGAAGGCTGTCCTTAGAAACTTTAGAGGGGAGCCACCCCTCAGTCCCTTTCGGGTTGCCACGGGCAAGAAGAGGAAAAGATGGACATTTTACAACGGCGGAAGGAGAGTCCGATTGTGTGTTTAACACTCCGAGAAAGAGTCTCCAGAGTGGAACGAGAGCACAAAAACGTCCTTAGATCTACCACGTAAGGGATACTGGCCTTGATGACACTTGCACGGGGGTAAGGAAAGTAGGACGTTCTAGAACTTAGACGTTTTACTTGTTGTAACTACGGTCATGTTCTACGTTCTGATATACCAGTTCGTGTCAAGACTTGGACAGAGGATGGGGAACAGGAGTCGACGAGAAGGACGGAGGTGTTTGACAGGTGACACACAGGTCGGAATGTCTAGAGTAGCGAAAGGAAGCCAGTACACCAATGAGAAACAGGACCTAGAAGAAGATTGATGAAGTGTAAGAGAGTCACCAATCTTGTCTTTGCTAGGTCGACTCTTGACGACCTAGTGATCTGGTAGTCTGTTGCACCATAGTAAAGAGGGGCCAAGAAGGAGGTCGATACTTTGTTGGAAGGGGCAAGTCTCTACGGGGTCAGGATTGCGGAAGAAGTCCACAGAACAGACGGAGGTCTGAAGGTATCAATTCCTCTTTTACTTTCTGAGAGTGAAGAGAGTTTAAGAGGACAGGAATTGAGGAAGTCTCATTGACGAGAATATTTTACTATTTTGCCACCTTAAATAGGTAGAAAGAGGTAGGGTGAGAGGGGTTTTCCTAAGATCCTGAATTCAATGAATTTTAATGTATCTAATATACTCGACATTTTTGAAACTATCAATATCTGTTTAAATTTCAGGAGGGGGGCGGGGGGTTAGAAATGATGACCGTGACGGTCCGAGGAGACAGGTACCTTAAGAGATCCGTTCTTATGACCCTACCCAATAATAAGGGAAGACGTCCCCTAGAAGGGTTGAATCCCTAGTTTGGACCCAGAAGCCGCAAAGCCCGTCTAAGAAAGGGTAGACTCGGTGGTCCCTTCGGGAACAGACAGAACATCGATATTTTTAACCAATGATCGGGCTCTCTCCTCAACTGAGAGGGAACTCATCCGGACGACAAGATTGTCGTAGAGAGTGAGATTATTTGAGATAAGAGGAGAGTAAGACGGAGTACAGACCTTTAAGAAAAGGTTGAGCGTGTGTCTGGTACTGCTATCGGACGGACAGAATCCGAAAACACTATGGGAGCGGAACACACCATCTCGAAAGTTCCGTCGAGTGTCCGTTTGACAGTTTGCCTCCGGATTATGGACTGTTGTCGACACCTAAAAACTCTTTGTCGAACCGGACACACCACGGACCCCGGAGTGAAGGACGACCACAGACCCGTCCTCATCGACTCCCTCTGACTCTAGGGAGTTCCCCACCAATCTCCCAACTAACAGTGTCGGGTCATCCCTAGACGAAGAGTCAGACGGCAGTCTTAGAGGGAAGACAGGACCTACGTCGTTTATTGCTAGATCCTCCGGAGCACGTGAACCTAACAGTGGTTCAGGTTCCAGTAGACGAGCACCTCATACCCCAAACCTACAATCAAAGAAAATATCTTGTCTCTCCCTCTCCTCCACTCCTTCATTTCAATTTTCCAGGATTCAGAACGTTTTATAGGGGACCAAACCGGTTGGAGACCGTCCCCTACTCAATTAAAGAGGAAAGGACGTCGGTATGTGTCTCCCTGTCCCAGTACTACAGAGGGACTCGTTTCTGTGAAGTCAAATTGTAAGTCCGTCTCCCTGTCCGAAGGGTTCCGTCCGGTAATAATACTTACGAATATCGATATCCATATCGGACCACACGACGTCAAGTAGCGTAGTGTCTCAGTCTGTGATAAATCACTGGCTTGTTGTTATCGATACGCACGCACGATTCAGCGAAGTCAAACGTTTGGATACCTGACATCGGTGGTCCGAGGAGACAGGCACCCTAAGAGGTCCGTTCTTATGACCTCGCCCAACGGTAAAGGAGGAGGTCCCCTAGAAGGGTTGAGTCGCTAACTTGGGTCCAGAGAACGTAGAGCACGCAACCGTCCACTCAAGAAATGGTGATCACAGAGAACCCTTCGGGATTGTTTTCGATGTCTGTCGTAGAAAAATCACTAATGTCATTACTTTCGTTACCCTCCGTTTCCAATTTCATTTTCTTTGTCTAGGTTGCGCCTCAGTCTAAAACAAGAAGGGACAATCAAAACAATCACCTTCGTGTGACTGACTTCGACGGGTGGGACCGGTCTGTGGTATCCTTGGTAAACGTACTCAACAAAATACTGTCCTTCAGGACTATTCCTTGTACCTTCATTAGTTGGTGGTGGTTGGTCGTCTCAAGCCCTTTCCAGTTTTCCTCTGTGGTGTACAGACTGGTGGAGGGTCTTAGGAGTGACCGTAGGTAGAACCGATTTGTTCCACACGTGGTGGTCCTTCCTGAGACTCAGTCTTACTAACCGACTTCGACTAGGGTAGTGGTATTTTGGGCTGTGACGTTCGGTACACCGTCTCGTCGGGAGGACCCAAGGGAATGGGAGGCCGAGAGGCGGGCTCATAGGAAAGGGTTATTTTAGACAACGAAACAGTCTTGTACGCAGAGGAGTCTGTTAAGTAAAGGTTCACAATCTGTTCTCGGGTCCAAACCCGGGACCTTTCCCAGGGGGAAGGACGTTGTGAAAGTCAAGAAGAGAGATCTAAAAACCTATTTTGGCAAACTTTTGAGGTGGATCATATTGAAACCAATGAAAGCATCTCGTTTTAGTTTATTCAGTTCACGATGACTTTACGGACCGTCGAAGGACTACGAATTAAGAACTACCCTCAAGACCAGGTGAACTTTCTGCGTGATCCTACTACTCTTTCCCTTTGTTTATGTCATGAACCAAAGAGTAACGTAGTAGCACGGTTGTGAAAGGGGAAAGTCTTCCTTAAGACCGACGTAAGGTGTTTCACCTTTAACACCCGATTACCTACGATTACCACGTCCCCTCCGGTCCTGTGACGTGGCGGGTCCCGTTTCGCGCTCTAAATACCCTGCTACTATCGTGACGGTCAAGAAAGTACTGATTTTCTTTGTAAAAAAGATTTTCGATAAAGAGGTTATCGTACCACTTCGAAGAAACGGGGATTTTCCGACTTGGTTATACTTTAGTACCTTCTATAACAACGTCCCTCCTCCGGTTAAGACTGCGGTACAACCTTTGACAAAAGAATTGAACGAAAGACCGCGAGAACAATAGTATAAATTACCCAACGGACCTCCTGGGACTGGGAGAGAGACGATCTGACATTTGATTTCACGAAAACAAGTCGAGGACCTCTCTATCAAACAGGGACGGGTGGACACTTATCTTCTCTAATTGTGTGGGGAAGAAGGTCTCCGACCGGTAAGGGACCTCTACAAAACGTTCTGACTTCTGGGAAAGCGAAATGAAAGGGTGACGGAGAGGGAGGGATAAGACGGAAAACTGAAACCAAGGAGTAACGAAGAAAGAGAGACTAGATATTTTCTTAGACCGTCGGTCTGGGGTCATTCTACAAATAAAACTCCTCGATCTGACGGTAGGGGAGCCAGACGGCCGAGGACCTAATTTCAGAGAAGGAACGGAGTTGTGGAACAGAGAGTCTAAGTAACCGAATAGAACACCGTTCGTTTTGCTCGAACCTGAACCATTGCCATAGTAAGTTCAAAAGGATAATTTTTTTAGATAGATGTATACATACATTTATATATAAATATACAAATTTATATCTATTCGATAGATATTTTTTAGAGAAATTTTTACTTTTAATACAAGTAATTTCTTCGCATTTTTGATGTCTTAGTTCTCCTTCCTTTAGCGGACGTAAACTGACGTATCTTTAATTGGTCATATTCTTAAAAGTACACACAGGAAGGTAAGGAGAAAACACAAAGTTCGGTAAGATTATCCACACATCACCATGAGTAGTACCAAAATTAAAAGTAGACGGATAACCGATTATCTACGACTTGTGCACACGACTAAACGTTCGGTGTGCAGGAGAAACTGTTTTGCAGATGAGTTCAGAAAGTAGTACAAAATTGCGCAAACAAAAGAAGGACAACTCAAACCTCTCAAGAAATATATGACTTTAGTTCAGGGTCGGGTCCCTAACTTGGGGGCAGAGGACGTGACGTCCACTTAAGAAATGACACCTCGGTGGTCCTTTGGAATGTCATCGATACGACACAACGCGACACAATTCAGAGAAGTCATCACAGAACTGAGAAACCCTGGGACATCTGACATCGGGCGGTCCGAGGAGAAGGTACCCTAAAGGGTCCGTTCTTACGACCTCGCCCAACGGTAGGGAGGGAAGTCCCCTAGAAGAATTGGGTCCCTAACTTGAGAACAGAGAATAACAGAGGACGTAACCGTGTGCCCCAGAAATGGTGATCGCGGTGGACCCTTCAGGATATTATTGATACGACGATTCAGTGAAGTCAACACAGACTGAGACACGCTGGGGTACCTGACGTCTGTGGGTCCAAGGAGGTGGGTACCTTAAAAGGTCCGTTCTCATGACCTCACCCAACGATAACGGAAGAGGCATTGATATAAAATAACGTTTACAAAAGGGGGTCCAAATAAAGCCGCATGGAATTAACACGTCCGGGAAAAACTCAGGAATAAGTTTAGAAACGTTTAGTTTCTAGGTAGTCACAATCCCAGTGTCCTAAATCGTTTATTTTTGTTTGTGAAAAAGTTATTCATACGAGGTCCATCCGCACCCTGTATATAAGAATATGATTTTTCATAGACGTCGCATTTCCATTGACCGGTGGGATATAGACTAGAAGTGGGGATTGATCCTCAGTCTAGTGCCGACTTAACCCACGACCCAAGATTTCAGTCGTGTTACCCGTTTTTAACATATTCCGACTTTCATAGAAATTTTCAGGAAAATTCATCGAAAGTTTCAATCATACGTACTCATGACGGAAGATGGAATATACTATTAAGAATTCGTGGTACTGTAACTCTTGAAGAGTCCTTATCCTCTTTTCAGGGATCCGTCTACCGACCAGTAAGTTTTGTAAAAGGAGGACACAGTCATCCATGTCCCTCCTTTTTCTCTTCCTAAAAGTTCCTAAGGACAGACAGATGTCCGAAAAGACAAAACATAGTCCGAAATTTTACAAATTTGTTCACCAATAACCATCAACACCACCAAATTGTTCTAAATTACCACTTCAAGTAGGGTGTACCAATAATTCGAGATTTCAATCACGAGTTCTTTTTGTACTGGTGGGACACTGAGGCAGCTTAACAAAAATGTGTCAATGGGAAGTTAAGTGCGAGAGGTCGAGGGAACCAGGTGTAAAATAAAAGTTATTTGTAAGATTGGGGTTCAATGAGTTTATAAAAAGAAGACCCCCTTGAACATATAAAACCTAGTAAGCCGTCGATGAACTCTCATTAGTACCACTGTCCGAAGGATACCGAACAACCCGTTAGTGTAGGACAAAGTACGTGGAAAAGAGACATAAAGAGAAAGATTGTTGACACGGGTTGTAAAATAACCTTTTTTATATGGATCACTATGAGTCTTCAAAGTTGAGTTAGCAATCAGTCCTCAGGTTTCGTTTTACTTGTCTTTCTTACTACAAGTATTGTCGTTTACATTAAGTACTTACTGTAAGGTTAGAGTAAATAAAGATCGTATAAATTTTGTAAAGTTAGTTTATCTTTTAAACATTAGGTACGGTTTCAAGTAACAGTGTCTTAAACTAGACATCACTTACTGTAACAGTATGACAGTTAGAAGAGAAATTATGTACATATAGATATTATATTTATATTATATATAAGTTGTACTAACGTAATCATGTACATATTTTTACAAGTAAGTGTAACAAAGTGTATAATCTACATAATGAAAGTAACCAATTATGACAGATCTATACGACTGGAAGAAATTACGGTTAAAGATTTAGGTTATACCATATTTTCTTAATGACCGAGAAAAGTATAACAATACCAAAGACCTTTTAGAACAAGTGAAAACTTCTCTAACCGTTAGTTCCTCACTGAGTTTATGAATGTTTATTTATATGTATGTATATATGTCTGTGTATTTGTGCATACATGTGTGTATATGTGTTTGTAAACATATGTATTTATAAAAGACATTAGAATGTTTTTTTGGGTTTGTTTGAAAAACCGGTTGGGTTATTGAAATAATACCTTTTACGTATTTTCAGTTCTCTTTCCATGAGAGTCCATAGAGGCCACAGACTGTGGGTTGAAGTTACTAATGGTTGAAAAGTGGTATTATAATAAGTGTCGTCACTGTAATCAGGGTTCTTATTTTCATGACATATTGTATATATGTAAATCCTTTCACGTGTCTAGTATTCCAATGTCGAACTACTTGACAATCTTTTACTGACGTGGGTCCATCGGTTGTGAGTCTAATCCGATATCTTACAATGGTCGTGACGTCGTCGGAGTGGTGGACGGGACGTATACCGTACGACCTAGAATCGAGGGGGTGGTCCCTGACTTGGAAGTAGGGGACGTCACCTTCGGCGCGGTTCAGAATTGGTGACCTGGCGGTCCCTTCAGGATTAGTGATGGAAAAATATCGAGGGATTTCCATGAGTGATGGGACTAAAACTTGTAGTATCTAATCAAAACAGACAAAAACTTGAAATCTATTTACCTTAGTATGTTCACAAAAGTAACACAAAGAAAGTGAATTATACAAACACCCTACTTATGTGTAACAACAGAAACTGTCACTAAACAGAAGCAACGACATATCATAAGTTATCATCTTGTTATAAGATGTCCCACAATAAGGTAAGACGACATCTACCTGTAATCTTAAGATAGAACCACTTGCATAGAAAACCACTTACATTTATCCGTAAATCTAGATCCCCACTTTAAAGACCCAATATTTTTATGCACACACTTTATTAAAAGGTGGTTAAATGTGACCGTTACCTACCCGGAGAGTCAACAAGGTACCGGGACAGTTATGAACCATAACAGTCAAAAATTTAAAATCGAGAAGACGACACATTGACACAGAGTAACTCCAAAATTATACGTTAAAGGACTACTACTTACTTCAACTTGTACAAAAGTAAAAACAATTGGTAACCGATAAGAAGACTACATAGACAAGATAGAGAACGGGAAAAAAGATGAATCAATAAAAAACATTGTCAATTATTTTCAGGAACATAGGACCTATACTTGTAAGACAACCAATATACGTGTCGTTTATAACGATTTGACGTAAATTTTCAGGTCTACCCTGAAGGGACCACCAGACCACCGATTCCGAGACGAGAGGGTGACGTCCCCCGAACCCAAGCTAGGGACCAATCCCTTGGTCTAGGGAGTACGACGTTGATTCTGAACCGTTTCGGTTTATTTATTTATTTTCTATATCCCAGTGTTTTATTTTGTTTGTTTATCTTATGATTGTGACAAGTAATGGAGTGAATGCTCTGTTCCCACTTGATAAATTTTTAGGTATTTTTAATGGTGTTAGACTTAAACTCCCAACTTCATATGAACTCACTGGGTTATAAAAAAACGTCTTCAAAGTCCTTTTTCCGTTTATATAAATCACTGTGTTTCCTCACTTACTCGTCATCAAATAGGTCTGTTCTACCGTAATAGAACCACTTTTTCACTTTTTGTCGGGGACTGTCTAACCCGACCATTAGTGTCGATCCGAGACAACTCATATTTACTAAAGTCTCTTGTACCTAGAGTCGATCCGGTGAGACTGGTACTAGTTCTGTTTTGTCCCCGGACAACATTAATACAAATTTGTTGTCATTTTGGGACTTGTAACAGGTTTGGTGTTTTACTGGTCTGTAGGGGGACGAGTCCGACTCTTATCACGAACGACAAAGAAATGGTCGATATATCGAAATCGGAGTCAGATCAGACGGGAATAAGATCTATTCTGAATTCCATTGGTCAGAATTCTTAAAGAAGACGAAGGACCGTCGTAGGTTGGGTCTCGTTTCGAGGTGAAGAAATTTGTGGGGAGGTTTGGTAGGTCGCGTGCGGGACTTAGGATTTTAATCAGGGAAAGATTGTGGGATTTGGGGTACAACATATAGGAAGTAAAACAGTTCGTCATTTGAGTTGTCGGAAACACACCTAGTGTTATTTGACACCTTTTAAGACTTTCTCTACCCTTATGGTCTGGTGGTTTGGACGGAGAACTCTTTAGACATACGTCCAGTCCTTCGTTGTCAATCTTGACCTGTACCTTGTTGTCTGACCAAGGTTTATCCTTTTCCGCATGCAGTTCCGACATATAACAGTGGGACGAATAAATTGAAAATACGTCTCATGTAGTACTCTTTGCGACCTGACCTTCTTCGTGTTCGACCTTAGTTCTGACGGCCCTCTTTATAGTTATTGGAGTCTATACGTCTACTGTGGTGGGAATACCGTCTTTCACTTCTCCTTGATTTTTCGGAGAACTACTTTCACTTTCTCCTCT
The DNA here is from genome assembly GCA_006410555.1 of Capra ibex. Classification (NCBI taxonomy): domain Eukaryota; kingdom Metazoa; phylum Chordata; class Mammalia; order Artiodactyla; family Bovidae; genus Capra; species Capra ibex. The sequence goes on along the minus strand of SJYO01048061.1, from coordinate 4,973,089 downwards.
CACTTTTTCAACCGAATTTCGAGTTGTAAGTCTTTTGCTTCTAGTACCGTAGGCCAGGGTAGTGAAGTACCCTTTATCTACCCCTTTGTCACCTTTATCACAGTCTAAAATAAAAAAACCCGAGGTTTTAGTGACGTCTACCACTGACGTCGGTACTTTAATTTTCTGTGAATGAGGAACCTTCTTTTCAATACTGGTTGGATCTATCGTATAAGTTTTCGTCTCTGTGATGAAACGGCTGATTCCAGGTAGATCAGTTCCGATACCAAAAAGGTCACCAGTACATACCTACACTCTCAACCTGACACTTCTTCCGACTCGTGGTTTCTTAACTACGAAAACTTGACACTACAACCTCTTCTGAGAACTCTGAGGGAACCTGACGTTCCTCTAGGTTGGTCAGGTAAGACTTCCTCTAGTCGGGACCCTAAAGAAACCTTCCTTACTACGATTTCGTCTTTGAGGTCATGAAACCGGTGGACTACGCTTCTCAACTGAGTAACCTTCTGAGACTACGACCCTCCCTAACACCCGTCCTCCTCTTCCCCTGCTGTCTCCTACTCTACCGACCTACCGTAGTGACTGAGCTACCTACACTCAGACTCACTTGAGGTCCTCAATCACTACCTGTCCCTCCAGACCGCACGACGCTAAGTACCCCAGCGTTTCTCAGCCTGTGCTGATTCGCTGACTTGACTTGACTTGGCTTGACTTGATTTGAGTTGTCACTGTCTGTATCCGGGACCACACAAGGAGGACCACCAGAAACCAACCTCCCGTAACTGTGACCTAAGGGGTTCACCTTATTAGGTTGTCGGACTCTGATAAATGAACAGTCCTGTGATTTTTGTCTGAATAGAGATCCCACTTTAATGTAATCGGTGTCTGTGACTTTACTTTACTAATTAATTATTAATTTTTTTTTTTGGGTCTCCTCAGTCTTTTCCGAATTAATATCTGATTTTCATCTAATCACCAGGGACTTCGATATACACCTTTCCCTAATTTACAATTTCCAGAAGAACAAACCCTACTACAAGATTTGGATATAATACCACTACTACCGACTATTTAAACGATTTTGAGTAATTAAACATATGAATTTCACTCACTTAACGTACATTTTTTTATACGGAGTTATTTCAATTGTTGTCATTAAGGTCTCTTCTGGTCGATGGACTTAGGTCGTTTGTAAGAGAGAGACATTCGTTTGATGTGCTGTTCGATGTAACATTCGTCTTTAAACCAACCCTGTATTTAAGTCTCGTTCAGCTTGACCGATATACACTAATCTTATGGAGGTAAATATAGTGTCTGTGTGTTGGTGAAGTCTACACCTCAGAAATATGAAGTCACAAACGGAGACGTCGAAAGTAAGAAGGTCCAAGACGGTCGATTTATTAGGAAGAAGACCATGTTACGGATGAAAATCGGATGTCTAGTTCAATACAACAGGACCCTTGGTGAAAAGTGGAATTTTGAAGTCTATAGAACCGAGACTTGATGGTACTCAACACAAATGTCGGAGTTCCAGTTAAAATAAAGGTTCAACGTCACAAGTCTGACCCTCCCTTCTCCTGTTACCCACTGAGACAGGGATAGTGTTAAAATATAGTCTTTGCCTTACCGTTACTCCACTAAAAATAGAATATTTTTTAAAGATGTCCGTGTGTTGCTCGTCCCGTGTTGACGGAGAGGACGTTGTACTGTGGCTTCATTCCGACGGTCCATTTTGTGTGTGTTCAGGGTTTCTTATAGACCCTACATATGTCTGAACCTTCTTTTCATACTGGTTGGATCTATCATATAAGTTTTCGTCTCTGTAATGAAACGGCTGATTCCAGACAGACAGATCAGTTCCGATACCAAAAAGGACACCAGTACATACCTACACTCTCAACCTGACACTTCTTCCGACTCGGGGCTTCTTAACTACGAAAACTTGACACCACAACCTCTTCTGAGAACTCTCAGAGAACCTGACGTTCTTCTAGGTTGGTTAGGTAAGACTTCCTCTAGTTGGGACCCTAAAGAAACCTTCCTTACTACGATTTCGACTTCGAGGTCATGAAACCGGTGGAGTACGCTTCTCAACTGAGTAACCTTTTCTGAGACTACGACCCTCCCTAACTCCCGTCCTCCACTTCCCCTGCCGTCTCCTACTCCACCGACCTACCGCAGTGACAGAGCTACCTGCCCTCAGATTCACTTGAGACCCTCAACCGCTACCTGTCCCTCCGGACCTCACGACGCTAAGTACCCCAGCGCTTCTCAGCCTTTGCTGACTCGCTGACTTGACTTGTGTCTGAATTTTTAATGAGTACCAAGTTGATTCTAGTAGATAAAGTAAACGTTCATCTGTATCGTCAGGACTCTTAACGTCTTTTTGTATGACAGGTTTATTGAAACCGTTTTTTTCTCACCTTCTTGGTTTGAGGTCCGACAGTTTGTCGGAGCGTAGTCTCAACCGTTTTCGATGGACATGGTCTCATTTCCTCTTTTTAGGACAATCTCGGCTCAGTCTTTATAATCAACAGAACCCTCCTTCCACTCCCAGTGTCGGGTCCCTTCCTACCTTCCTTTTGAAGTAAAGAATAGTTCTTAAAGCCTAGTTCTTAAGGGGTGAGTCGGAAAGACGCACCGTCGCCGGTCTGTCGTTCGCGGACGTTCCTTCCCTGAGGTGAAACGCCGAACCTACTGCTTGCCCCGCTAAAAGGGTATGGTCAGGGGTCCGTGGACCGTCCGCGTGGACGCCATCCATTTGCTCTTTTCGGGCCGGTCTGGCCTACGCCTTCACTCCTCACTCGAGACGGGGCGCCGATTCGGGGCGGGGCGCCGACTCGTTGCGGGGCCGGCGCGGGTGGTCCGGTCCGGAGCGCCCCACTGCACAGACTTGACACTTCCGCCTTCGCCCCTGCTCCAGCGAGCCCATCCTCGACCGCTCCACGCCGACCGACGACCCGCACGCGTGCGCGTTAGGCGCGTCACCCGCCCGGTCTAACGCAGACCTCGGCCCTCTGGTAACGATCTCTCCATGCGAAGGGAAAAGGCCCAAAAACGATTACGACTCGAGCCTCCTGTCTCCATCATTACACCCATCCCTTCGTTCTTCTGTGCGGAATCTGTGGGGGTGAGGACGCCCGACCCAGAGGTCATCGGTAAACTGCCGCTCGGCAGTCGGCCAGGGGAAAGAAAGGAGACACTTACCTCCTCCTATTTGCGCACACCGTCGCGACTTTCAGACAACAAAAAGTCACCGAGTTTTTCAGCACAGGCTGAAAAACGATAGGGTACCTGACGTCGTGCGGTCACAAGGGACAGGAAGTGGTAGAGGGGCTCGAACGAGTTTGAATCCAGGTAACTTAGCCACTACGGTAGGTTCGTAGAATAGGAGACAGAAGGGGAAGACGGAAGTTAGAAAGGGTCGTCGTCCCAGAAAAGGTTACTCAACCGACTAGCGTAGTCCACCAACTCTCAGACACTGACAGTGAAGTCTAGATCTCAACTACACCAGATCGGTCATGGTCAAGGTCAGCTCAAGACAATTATCGAGGAGGGAGCGCAAGATCTGCGATGACATCCGAGGGCCCCACATCTCGATTACCCCCACTCCCCACCCCTTACTCCGTCAGGTGTTTATTGGTGCAATTACGGTCCATCGCTTTTCACAAAACCTCACAGTCCCAATTCGTCTTCTCACATTAACTCACTAAATTTCTAAAATACTCCAGCGACAACAGTTCTCACCTGAGACTCTCCGATGACGTCCTTCATGATCAGGCTCTCTTGACTCTAAAATCGAACCAGATCTCACATCGACACCTAAACCTTTCATAACTTTCCTAAAGCATATGAAGTCGCCGGGTCGCTTGTGTTGAACAACTTCCTACATACACCACTTACTGCCTTCTTCTTTAAATCCAATAGAAGATCCAAACTCCGAACTCTTCGTCCACTATACGTTTTGTCCTCCTTTTCCAACCCTACCCCGGTCACTTTATCACTTCTATTCATAAATCACCGTGGCCTATTTGTCTTCTATCACCTGTTGTTTACAAGTAAAAAGACAGGGAAAGATTTACATCTCTTGTAAACGAAAGAGAATCATATAACATTTAGAGATACTGAAGTTCATACCTTCAGAAAAGTGGTCGGGTTTATTCAAGTTGTTTATACAGTTGACTAAACGAGGTCCCTCTTCGCTGGATCTGTCCTAGGGTGGCGAGTTCTGTGGAGTCGGAAGATGAGTGGAGGAAGGGGTTGGGGTCGAAAGGAATATTTTTACCGAGGGAAAAGAGAAAGGAGACGGGACACGAATTCCATATAAGGGCGGGAGAGAGGGTAGGAGGGAATTAGAAGAGTTGGTAGATTTCTTCTACCTGTTGCAAAAGAGAGATGAAGGGTCAAGAGGGATAATGGACCTTAAACTATTTAATTAAACGAGTTCCACGTGCATTGACCTATCATCACAGGGTTTCGACGTCAAGTAAGAAGGTAACAAGGCCAATAGGGGTGTCTTATATCTAGTCACCAAGAATCGGAAAACGACCCAGTGTCTAAGGAAACTTTTAAATTATTTACAATATTTTAAAGGTCCCCCCTTTGCACGTCTATGAGTGTTCTTAAATCTATCCCAACGTGCCCCGAGGTGTGAAATACTTAATAGGGAGAATCGTTTGAACGGGTAAGAACTTAAGACTCGACCCCCATGCAGACCCAATATTAAGGAACGATACAACAGATTTATCTACGGAAGAAGACGTCTAAACTAACTTTCAATTTGTAGTCTCCTTACCTGAAGTATTTGTTTTTGACACCGGGGGTCAAGATGTTCCTAGTTCGGTAAACGATGACGTCAGTGGGTTGTTGTCACGTGGGACTCCCCTTAAGTCCTACCTCTTCTTTGTTATACGACACGAAACCTCGGACCGGGACCTATCAATTCTACGTATAGATTCCTTATTAAAGTGACTTGAGTCTACGAACGTAGGTGAGTATGTATCTCTACAGACAAGAAACACTAATCGTCATTGGAAAACTATAACCGGATCGATAAAACAAGGTCGGTTTTTTGAGTATATGTAGCACAGAGGAGGGAATGGAGAACTCTGGCCAAGAAGTCTCGACTCTCCCCCAAAAAGATACGATACAAGGAGTCATTCCAGGAACTTATTTTGAATTTTGAAGGTACAACACGCAAAAGGAAACAGTGGTTTTCGCAAAGAGGACCTTGTTACATGGTGTGTTTGTGTGTGTACATGCAGCACGTGGTGATCGTGTCTGTCGCGTAGTGAAGTTATCCTTTTCACTGTCTTTAAACGAGTTCATACTAGTATGGTCTAAAGATAAAACGTGCTTGATGTAAAGAGTGACCCGAGTTTCCATACGGGTACAGAAGGAAACATTTCTTTACAGTTGGAATACAAGGGGATGAACGGATCAGGGTAAAAGGAGGGGTGGAGTAAAGGTGAGTGGGAATTTTCCTCAGAATAGATCAGATACGTTTGTAATACGTTTTTTTTGTTTGACAGGGTGCGTTCCTCGGTGACGTAGGTTACGACCCTTGGCCTGGGACGTTTGTGGAGACTCATCGATGAACTTCTACCCCGCGACCAAAGAGGGGAGAAAAGAAGGAATAGGACGTGGATCGGCAGAGGGTTTGAAGAGGAAGGGAGGCGGTTGAGTCGGAAGTAGTCGTTCATGAAACACATTATAATGTTCAGGCATTACCCCCAACCACACGGAGTCCGTGACTCCGCTCCTTTTGTCACCCTTTTACTCCGTTCCGTCGTTCGGACCCCGCGAACAGCTCTCTCTGTGCGAGGGGCTGCGGGGTTCCCCCGATGTCTAGCCTTAAACCTTAGCCTTACGCCCGCGACCTTGTAGAGCATCATTGGAGGAATCGACCGGGCGGCTTTTGTACCTTTCACCTAAAGGAGCGGGGAGGGAGGGCCTTTGAGGGGCCACGCGAGCGCCGGTGAGCGTGCCTCGTACACGCCCGCCGGAGCGCGTACGCGGCATCTCCAGGCCCAGCCAAAGACAACGCCTTGGGCGCCGCAGAGGATCGCGGTGGCCTTGAGAGGCAGCGCCCCGGCCGGAGGAAGTCGAGCCCGCCGGACGAGCAGCAGAGGCTCGGAGGGGGGGCAGGGAGGAAGGGACAGAAGGCGGGGCGCCGAGCCGGCGGGAAAGGGGCTCTGTCGGCAGTACTCGCGGTCCGACGGCCGCGGCACAGGGGGAGCCACCACCAACGACGACAGCGACGAAGACGACCCCCGCCGGGGCCCGGGCGCAGCCCCGCGGCGAAAGATGGACGGACCGGACCGCGGGCAGTTGAAGACGCTCCTGCTCTTCTTCTCGCTGCTCACGTTCCACCCGCGCCGGGCCGCCTGTTGTGGGCGGAGTGGGACGGGACCCCCCTCGGCCCCAGGCTCCCCTTCCCCCGCATCGGCGGCACCCGGGCCCCAACGCCAGCCCCAGGGGGCGAGTCGTCACGCCCCGGCACCCAGCCTCCGCCCAGGACTTCCCGGAGCCACTCGCCCCCCCCCCCCCCCACCCAACACCTCCTAAGCCACCCGGAGCCGCGCAGAGTCCAGGCCGCCCTGGTCCAACTCGCTCGTCCACACACACTCACTCACTCACTCACTTGGCCTCTGCCACACGACGCGCGCCGCCTCTCGACGCACGCCCAGCCGCTCGCGAGGTGCCCATTCTCCCACACAAGCGCGGCTCCTTCCCCGGGGGCGATCCAGAACGTCCTTGAGAAAGTAGAGGACCGGAGGATTTAAAAGACGAAAAGACCTTGGGACCAGCCAATACTCTAGAACACGAAAGATCCTGAACCCCCACCCCTACCCACATTTAAAAATTGGTGCTAATCCTCAGCGAAGGAATAAACACCTCAAAAATGTGGGTCTTGGCACACTTAACGTAAATTATTTCTTAACGACACTACCGACTCTGGCAAGTACAGAATTGGAAAATTCACATTTTTTTTTTTTTTCAAAAATCATACGTTTTTTTTTATATATATATATATATTCTAGGGTGACAAGTCAAGAGATTCTGCCAAAACTTGTGAAATTTCCTCGGCCGCTGTCCTCTTCCGATGCAAAAGAAGAAGGATCCCGTCTGGAACTTTTGAAACACTAGAGAATTGCTGGAATTTGGGTTCCGAAAGTCAAATTGATGAAACATTTTCTCTGTATTCATTGGACGAAAAGCCGCATCCCGTCCTGTCATATGGATGCGTTAATAAAATCTACCGATTTTGACTGGAAAACCCCGCGCTCTTTTCAGAAACTTTGGCAATTATTAAAATTGTTAAGTTTATCAGCAAGCCGTCTGAAAATGTTAGATATTTATCCAAATAAATGATTCAAATTTAAAAAATTCGACCACAATTAAAATAACGATGATCGAAATGATATCAACACTTAAAACTCGAATAAAATCCCGTGATTTCGACAATTTAAAAAGTACCGTAAAATGTCAAAGACAAATTTTTTGACCTAGAGATTTTTATAGATTTCTAGAAATTTAAAGTGCGTCCAATTGTCGCGAAGTCATGACATTGAGACCATGGAACGTCACGTTCTGCGAAAGCGAGACTCTCAAGACTGACTTTGTTTTGTTTTGTTTTATTTTGTCACGAAGGTTCACCTTCTCTCTCGATCAGAGTGTTCGTGTGACCAAAAAGGCAATTTATAACATCATTGATCGGAAATTTTGAACAAACCAGAAATTTGAATTGTCGTTAACACATAACACATTGATCGGACATCTCTGTTTTTATATGGACGGAGGATCCTTTGAGTTTCCAGCATTTAAATACTGTCTAATAGTCTTACACTACAATATTTTCTACATACAGGTTTCACGAGACTTCGTGATTCCTCCTTTGTAGACACCTAACCTCAGAAGTCCCTTTCGACGTCACTCCTTCACTGTAAACTCTACCTGAAGTTTGTACTCATACTCACTTTAAATGTCCACAAGAAGACCAATCCATTAAAACAAAGGAGTTGTCCAGGAAAATCCATCGATGAAAATTTTGAAAATTTTATCATTGGAGAACTAATTAAAGTCCCTCAGGAAAACCGGAAAAGTAAGAGTGTCTACGTCCTTATTTTGTCCGTTCTGTCTAGTACAAACTAAAGACTCTACAAACCTAAAGAAGACACACCGGTCGACGTAAGGGTAGAACAAGTCACCATCGTTTAGAGTCTGGTCATGTTTCTACATGAACATCGTGAAAAAGGGATTTTAAACTGATTAACCAAATCCCTTAAATTTCATATGAAATTGTAAAGAAGAGAAACGGAGAGTTTCCTCTTTTTGTTATTTGTCAGATTTGAAAGTAATGTAGTTAGTCCCTTAATTAAAAAAGAGTAGTAAGGTGCAAACAATTCCTTCTGTCAGAAGACATGTGACAGTCTTTTTACCTTTTTTTGTATAAATTTTAACCTTGACCTTAACACTGTACCCTTATTAATATTTACTAATATTATTAAATATGTATGTAACTTTATATAATTTTAATATTTATAATATTATTAATAATATTTACTAATAAAGGACTTCTATGAAAAGTCAAGTCAGCGAATCAGTACAGGCTCAGAAACGTTGGGGTACTTGGCGTCGTGAGGTACGGAGGGACAGATAGTGGTTGAGGCCCTCAAGTGGGTTTGGGTACATGTAACTCAGCCACTACGGTAGGTTGGTAGAGTAGGAGACAACAGGGGAAGAGGAGAACGGGAGTTAGAAAGGGTCGTAGTCCCAGAAAAGTTTACTCAGTCGAGAAGTGTACTCCACCGGTTTCATAACCTCAAAGTCGAAGTTTTAGTCAGGATGGTTACTTGTGGGTCCTGACTAGAGGAAATCCTACCTGACCAACCTACAGGAACGTCAGGTTCCCTGAGAGTTCTCAGAAGAGGTGTGGTGTCAAGTTTTCGTAGTTAAGAAACCGCGAGTCGAAAGAAATATCAGGTTGAGAGTGTAGGTATGTACTGATGACCTTTTTGGTATCACAACTGATCTACCTGGAAACAACTGTTTCATTACAGAGACGAAAAATTATACGATAGATCCAACCAGTATCGAAACGAAGGTTCTTCATTCGTAGAACATTAAACTACCGACGTTAGTGGTAGACGTCACTAAAATCCAATCCTTTAGTCCTCAACCTAATTGACCCGTCCAGTAACTATTGGTAAAGGTAGTCAAAAAAAAAGGTAGACATTTTATCTCTAATAGTATAAACGGACAATTATACCACCACCACCAAATCAGGGTGGATTCAACGCAGGGTTGAGAGACGGGTACCCTAAAGGGTCCGTTCTTAGGACCTCACCTAACGGTAAAAGAAGAGGTCCCCTAGAAGGACTGGGTCCCTAACTTGGACCCAGAGGACGTAACGTCTGTCTAAGAAATGACCGACTCGGTTATGTGCGACGAATATTACATAAGGGGAACTTCCTATAAAACGGAAGTGATCTCTCTTTCATGTTATAAATAGTAACAACGTCATAATATGTTATAAGTATCCACATCCCTACTTAGTTCAAATAGAAGTCCCATTCACATTAAATACCTCATATCAGTAATGTATAGGACACTTCAGGTACAGGACATAGATCGAGTGATACATATGACTCTCTGTCAGAATTCTTGGGACTCCTAAGTCAATAAAAGAGGAGAGTTTTAATAAAATACAAGTCAAATGACAGTATCTTAGTCCTTAGGTCACTGGTAGTCTAGGATAAGTACAAGAAGATCGAAGACCAGATACTAGAAGTAAACGGAAAAATTTATCACACTGACATAAGACACCGAAAAACACACACACACACTAAAAAAAAAATCGAACGATAGTAATGTATATGTAAACTCGTAATTGTATCACATGTAAAAGTACTCCAAAAATAACTTATATAGCATACAGTAACACAATCATATGACATCACATAAAGAACGAATGTCCCGTAAATCTAACCAGGGCTAAAAAGAGATGATATTTATTGTAACGATCCTAAATAAATCGTCCTTAATGAACACATAAGTGTTTAATGAACCAGTTTCCGTTCTTTGTTAAAATATCGGGATAACTTATAGTGGTCCAAAAGAGGCTCTTTCTATCTAAACTAAATGTCACGGACACACGTACGATCCAACGAATCACAGGATGCGAGACTGGGGTACCCGAGACAGGAACCCTAAGAGGGCCGTCAGTATGACGTCACCAACGGTGCGGGAGGAGGTCCCCTAGAAGGACTGGGTCCTAAGTTTGGACGCAGAGACAGAGGGCGTAACCACCCGCCCGTCAAATGGTGATCGTGGTGGACCCTTCTGACAGTGCTCGATTTACTGAGGGAGGCGGAGACGTAAAATATCAAAAATAAATATTCGAATTATCGAAACAGTACCATGGGTTTTGAAAAAAAATCACGACGTAATGAAAACGACGATAACTCCAAAGAGAAAATTAAAAAAAGAGAATAAAACAATCAAAAACTTCGGTGTCATAATTTGTTAATTTGGTACCATAAGGAAAGGAGATCGTAAAATGAAAGAATTTGAGGCCCCTATTATACAACTGATGTTATTCATCTTATTCGGGACCAGTTCTCACTTATTTATCTAGAAGTGTCCCATTTTACACGTCAATCGAAATCTGACTCAGAATTCACATGACTCACCGTAAGATTACCGATTATCGACTTCTAATCACTCGTCAAGTGGGAACGACGAAAATTGAAAGTTCGTTAATAAATTACCGAACACTACAAGAATCTACTTTTTAATTCTAAAAGAAAGGACAGATCATTCCCCTTTACTGGTTTACATGGGGGATCACCAATTCTTTTTTTCAAATTTAACTTAATCAAATTGTCGAAAAAATTAATTTTATTTTTAGTCTTGGAGTGAAAATTTAAAGGAAAGAACCATCAATAAAAATATTCGAAAATTATTTAAGACACAGAATAAAACCCTCGTCAACGTAAAATAACATCTTAATCAGTTTAAATTCTTTTGTCAAGATTTACAACATTACTTGTCTATGTTCTTACTTGTAAGTAAATGCACAAAATTGAACTGGTATCTCTGTCAAACCTCTAAAACTTTATAAATTTCTTTTTTATAATAAATGTGCACACACACGTACGAGTCAGTGAAGTAAACTCAGGTTGAGAAACCTGGGATAACTGACATCGGGCGGTCCGATAAAACAGGTACCTTAAGAGGTCCGTTCTTACGACCTCACCCATCGGCAAGAGAAGAGGTCGCCTAGAAAGGTTGGGTCCCTAGTTTGAGCGCAGAGGTAACGTCCGTCTAAGAAATGACAGATTCGGTACTCCCTTTGAGGAAAAAACCCCCCCCCCCCGTACTTTAATAAAATTTCGACACCAACAAGTAATATCACCTACACTCTCGATCCTAATCCTTTCGTCTGTANAGAGGTCGCCTAGAAAGGTTGGGTCCCTAGTTTGGGCGCAGAGGTAACGTCCGTCTAAGAAATGACAGATTCGGTACTCCCTTTGAGGAAAAAACCCCCCCCCCCCGTACTTTAATAAAATTTCGACACCAACAAGTAATATCACCTACACTCTCGATCCTAATCCTTTCGTCTGTACTAACTATATCTACTTTATGCCAGGATGACAGAGACCGAGAGGTATCTACCTTCGGGACGTTCTCCACACAAGAACTTGTAGACTTTTGGCGTCGGTACACGGCGTGTACGTCTGTGTGTATTCAAGATCTCTGACCAGACACGAGAAACCCGGAGCCTCGGGTCAAGACCTTTCGGGACGAACCTGAGATCGAACGCCAAACGATAGTGGTCCGGGAGAATCAGTCACAACTTGACATCAATTAACATCGAGGGTGCATAGACACGAGATACACCGGCAAGAAACAACGGTACTTTTAATTGATTCATAGATACTTTTCGAAACACCCTTTCACCAATTACATAAAAAGAGATTCTCTCAGGAAGAATGAGAGTGGAAAGTAAGGATAAATCACGGGAAACGATTATTGTCACTATCTCTGACGCCAAACATATGAAACACACACGGTCCATACATAATTGGAATCAACTAGGAGTCTTGTCAGGACACCGAAAATCTACCCCTGGGACTTCCGACCCATCCTACGTCACGGGAGATCAGTCCTGCTTAATTTCGACGCCGAGGTCCTCACACACTCAGGCGTCGGACCCGAGAAGTGCAACCTTAGGACGACCCAGACGGTGGCTCGTCCATGGAGAAGACGACGGAGTGGGACGTCCACGGGTCGACGACCATTAGGACCTGAACGTGTCAACGACGCGTATGTTGTTTTTCGAGAAATGGATCCATTAGTCAAAAATTGGTCAGTGTAAAATACAGACAAGGAAGGAAACTATGTCAGATTCCAACTTTAAAAACAAAAAAAAACTACCCCCTCACCTCCTTCTTGGAATCCTAGATCCTCTCGTCGAAGACCCGGGACAACCACTCCATTGAGTCTTCAACACTTAAGGTCGTGCAGACAACCCTAAAAATTTAATGTAGATTCAATTCCAAAAGGAAGACATCTGTAAAAGGATGACACTTGAAGAGGTCATAATTGTATCAACTTGGAAGGTATCAAAAGGAAAGGATACCGATATGAAGCCGAAAGGGGTGACCGAGTCGTCCATTTCTTGGGTGGACGGCTACGTCCTCTACGTTCTCTGTCCTCTAGTTAGGGACCCAGTCCTTCTAGGGGACCGTTTCCTTTACCGTTGGGTGAGGTCATAAGAACGGACCCTTTAGGGTACCTGTCTCCTCGGACCGTCCGATATCAGGTACCCCAGCGTTCTCAGTCTGTACTGAATCACCCGCACGTGTGTGTGGAACCATAGAGTCTAGAAAAACACTGATCAGCGAATATAACTAGTAACATGGTTCACTGGAAAAAAAACCGGCACGACTCAGAAGTAACGACGTAGGTCCGAAAGAGATCACACCACTCGTCCTGGACGAGAGACATTTGACACCGCGTACCCGAAGAGTAACGGTACCGAAGAGAACGCCTCGTGTCCGAGATCCCGCTTCGCCCGGGCCATCAACACAGCGTGTCCGAAGCAACGCGGTACCGTACACCTTAGAAGGGCCTGGTCCCTAGCTTGGACATAGGGGACGTAACCGTCCGTCTAAGAATTGGTGACCTGGTGGTCCCTTCAGGGGTTTCAGTTTAAAGAAGGGACTCTAAAGAGAGATGGAACTTTTTGTCATCATCCACATTCTACTCCGTATATACTGTCGTCAACATTTTCTTAGTTTTGTTTCCTTGTTCCTTTACCCTTTACGCCAGGATGTCGTTCGACACGGAACTTCGGTATTTCATCCCACATCAACACTGGTTCCTCTTCCTTTACCGTCGGGTGAGGGCACAAGAACGGATCTCTTAGGGCACCTGTCTCCTCGGTGCCCCAAGAGATCCACCCGACGACAGGTATCCCAGCGTGTCTCAACCTGTGCTGACTTCGCCGAATCGTCGTCGTCAACACTGGTTTCAACCCCAGTCTCCACCTTACCCGTCTACCCCTGATCTTTATTTTAACATGTAAACCCTCCTCCTCCTAAATCTTCCCTCTACTATCTTGAGAAATATTTTTATAAAAGTATTTTCTAAAGAATCCCACTATAACATTAGTCAGAACGAAACCTAAATGTCAGAACGAATCCTAATGAGACATGGAAAGGATACAACAGTGTTGAAAAGTACGAACATTATTGAGTAGAACCCTGTCAGACTTTCACCCCTACAACTTTCATTGGAATTCTGAGAAGTCTCAGTACAGTCTAAAACCTCAACCGCCAGAATTATTCCGTTTAAAGGTCTACCTCTACGTAAATTAATTGCATACCTACGTTTTATTTCTACAAATCTTACTTTTTACTGGAATTTCAATTAGCTCATGACGAGAGAATATCACTAACGGTAAAATTATTTTCTCGTTTGATTTAGGGTGTCTAAATCTTTTGATTCAGATGGGTCATCGATGGGGTCTTATGTATTTATCGAAACAGTGAAAAAAGAAAATGAAGGAAGTTACTTACGGGAGAGAGGGGGTGGACCTAATATTTAAGAAATTTTCTGTTTCGTAAGTACGTAAAATATAATAATATCGTAAGTGTCACAGATTATGTCCTGTAATACCCGAAACTTATTTACACAACTAACTTACTTAAAGAGTACCAAAAAGTCCTAAACAGCAACATTCACAAGAATCCAAAAGTGTATGTAACGTTTAAAATCATAAAGGGGGATAAATAATGAAGAAAACTTCAGTAGAAAGGACGAAGACTGTACAAAGGTGTGATTTAAAATGAGAAAGTAGAAATAAAAAATAACGAAAGTAAACCGAAGACAGTGAAGTATTATACTGACTTCAGGTGAGAATAGAAATTTCGGAAAAGAAAAAGGTTGAAAATTGACGTCGTTAAAAGTTTTAAGCTTTCTCAACTTTCTTATTACTAGTCATATAGGTGGCGAATCGGGAGATCTTGGTTGCAAATAAATTTAAAAGAAGACAAACAAAATAGACACACACGTGAATTGTAAAAAATCTCTGTCTACAGTACAAACATCGCATGAAAACGGGAAGTACTTCGGTGTATGTGAGTGACCGTCAGAATGAAGGAAAGAGGAAAGAACGCTAAAAATTGTAAATAGGATGACAGCATAATACTTCTAAATCATTATGATAAAAATACTATGAATATTATGAAAACTCTAAGGAACAAACTAACATTGTCAGTCATAAATTTTATCACAATATTTACATCGTATAAATGTTTATATAACGTTCAACGATATAAGACACACTTTTCTATAGTAAGTAAAATTAAATGTTAAGAATAACACGAAAAAAAAAATTAATTTTTTATAAGAAAACAGTACGGGTCTTGTACACCCTAGAATTAAGGAGGTGGTCCGTAGCGTGAGAGTGGGGGACGGCACCAGAATTGGTGACCCGATGTTCCCTTCAAGGGAATCATACAAAATTTACTCTACAGAATTTAAAAGTTTTAGATTGTTGCATTTTTTTCCATCTTACTAACTTTCACGATGTTTTTATCGGTTCTGCTTGACTTATAGGTTCTACACAAAACTAATCAAGTGGTTTACTGTCCCTTTCAAGGTATTAAATCACCACTATAGTTACTACCTGGTTGAAAGGATATTTTCATTAACACCTTTTCACAGTCTTCCTCTCTTCATTTCCTGACTCTCGTTGTCTTTAATTTTCACCATCGTCGTCAAGTCAAATGAACGAAAAGACTCGGTCGTCAGGTCCAAAACTTGAAAAAAGAAACAGAATTTCATCTCGTTCATTAGGGATCCAGTATTCCAATAATACTCTCAACACGAACTATTAATAATGGAAGGGGAATGGATCTGATTATCGGTTCTCCCCTCATTACTTATCCGTATTTGTCATTTACTCTTCGGTGACAGGAATCATAGGAAATTACTCTCCCTCTACCCTGTCGGAGAGGGTCTTTGGGAGTTCCAATAGGACTATCCATAAGTCTAACTTCTTCCAGGTCAAAGAGAATTTGTTATCTATCATTATCGATAGAAATCGAATATCAATTCGTAAATAACAATATCAAATCAGTGATTCAGCACAGGTTGAGAAAACACTGGGGTGCCTGAGATCGGATGACAGGCACCCTAAAGGGTCCGTTCTTATGACCCCACCCAACAGTAAGGGAAGAGCTCCCCTAGAAGGAGTGGGTCCCTAACTTGGGGATAGAGGACTTAACCGACCGTTCAAGAAACGACGACTCGGTGGTCCCGGGGGTCAATCTGTAAATTGAGTAATCAATGACACACTGTTGATACTTGGACATAACACAAGAAAAAATAATAATGTAGTAAGTAAGAAGTGTAAGCCTTAACGAACGGGTACTCGTGTACACATAATTGTTATCTGGATCCTAAACTTTACTTAGGTCTTCAGATTGACACAAGAAGGAGGTTTGACTTCAAAACAAGAGATAAACATACAACACACAATCAAAAACAAAAATCTACTTTCTAAACACCCCACCTAAAAAAAAAAAAAAAAAAACGACAAAACCTTTTAGAACACCTGTCGGGAGGTGCTTAACATCTGTAGGAATATTTAGTGTTTGGTTTTTACTTCATACAAAGAATCCACTACAATTGTAAAAACAATAATCCTCATCTGAAACTTCGATGAAATGGTCTAGTCCTCTTCGACTATCCATTTAAATTACCCTACAACTATGATCTGTTTTACGGCTCATACTCTACCTATTTTTGATCATTACATGTTGATTCTTTTATCACTCCCCCTCTCACACACTCAGAAACCCGAGATCGGACTTTACCTCACTCACACCATTATTAGTCAAATTAACTACGATTTAAAATATTTGTCTTCTGACCGTCCTACAGATCTTCTCTTTAAAAAGACCGAAGACCTCAAACTAAGTCTCTGAATTTCATCTGAATCTCCTTCGGTCACTTAAACTAAAGATTTCAATACTGTTTCATCAAAAAAATTTTCCAATTTGACCTTAAATTTCACAACACCCAAAGGATTTCCGGTCAATTCATCCCTCATTTGGTAGTCAAGTCAAGTCAAGTAAGTGAGTCAACATAGGCTAAGAAACGTTGGGGACCTGACGTCATACGGTCCAGAAGGACAGGCAGTGGTTGAGGGGCCTCACTTGAGTTTGAATACAGGTAACTCAGTCATTACGGTAGGTTGGTAGAATAGGAGACAGTAGGGGAAGAGGAAGGTGGAAGCTAGAAAGGGACGACGACGACGACGATTCAACGAAGTCAGCACTGCCTGAGAGACGTCGGGGTATCTGCCGTCGGGTGGTCCGAGGAGGCAGGGACCCTAAGAGATCCGTTCTTGTGACCTCACCCAACGGTAAAGGAAGAGGTTACGCACTTCAACGAGTCAGCACAGGTTGAGAATCGCTGGGGTACCTGACGTCGGGTGGTCCGAGGAGGTAGGTACCCTAAAAGGTCCGTTCTCATGACCTCACCCAACGGTAACGCTAGAAAGGGTCATAGTCAGAAAAGTTTACTCAGTCAAGAAGCTTAGTCCACCGGTTTCATAACCTTAAAGTCGAAGTCGTAGTCAGGAAGGTTACTTATAAGTCCTGACTAAAGGAAATCCTATCTGACCAACCTAGAGGAACGTCAGGTTCCCTGAGTGTTCTCAGAAGAGGTTGTCGTGTCAAGTTTTCGTAGTTAAGAAACCGCGAGTCGAAAGAAATATCAGGTTGAGAGTGTAGACATGTGCTGATAACCTTTTTGGTATCGGAACTGATCTACCTGGAAACAACCTTTTCATTACAGAGACGAAAAATTATACGACAGATCCAACCAGTATTGAAAGGAAAGTTCCTCATTCGTAAAAAATTAAAGTACCGACGTCAGTGGTAGGCGTGACTAAAACCTCGGGTTTTTTTCTTTCAGACAGTGACAAAGGTGACAAAGGGGTAGATAAAGGGTACTTCACTACCCTGGTCTACGGTACTAGAATCAAAAGAGTTACAACTCAAAATTCGGTTGAAAAAGTGAGAGGAGAAAGTGAAAGTAGTTCTCCGAAAAATCAAGGAGAAGTGAAAGACGGTATTCCCACCACAGTAGACGTATAGACTCCAATAACTATAAAGAGGACCGTCAGAACTAAGGTCGAACACGAAGTAGGTCGGGTCGGAAAGAGTACTACATGAGACGTATCTTCAATTTATTCGTCCCACTATTATATGTCGGAACTGTATGAGGAAAAGGATAAACCTTTCGTCAGACAACAAGGTACAGATCGAGATTGACAACGAAGGACTGGATGTATGTCTAAAGAGTTCTCCGTCCAGTCCACCAGAGCATAAGGGTAGAGAGTCTTAAAAGGTGTCAAACTACACTAGGTGTGTCAGTTTCCGAAACCGTATCAGTTATTTCGTCTTTATCTACAAAAAGACCTTGAGAACACAAAAGCTACTAGGTGGCCCACAACCGTTAAACTAGAGACCAAGGAGACGGAAAAGATTTAGGTCGAACTTGTAGACGTTCAAATGCCAAGTGCATAACAACTTCGGACCGAACCTCTTATTTAGTGCCCCTTACCATTTTCACCTCTGTCTGAAGGTCTTCATAGACTCCGATTAAACCTAGAATTTAAATCGTTTTTCTTTCTACAACTTACAAAATTAAATGATCATTATAATTCGAGAACATCATTATTTTTCGGTGACCCTTATATGAAGGTCTTCGAGAGAATTTCAATATACTTTGTTTCTCATCATTTAAACCAGTACCCATTCAATTCTTTCATATAAACTTCCTTTTCTCAATTTTTCATAAAGAAACTCCACTACTCGAGATTTGATAGTCAATATTTTGAATTTTTTCTCTACTTCTCACAGTAACTTCTTAAATACGAAAACCGGTCTTTCCGATTACTTTTCATTGTCACAGTAGGATATGTATATACTTTGAAACTACAGACATAGAACTTAAGACGGACATTAAGAGTTACCATGTGGAAAATTCTTTCTATACTCTCATCCCGTTCTAGGACACTTTTCGTCGACCGTACTAGTTCCTCTATGCTGTTAAGTCTTCTAATTCTGGAAAGGTAAAACTTTCTAATTCTGAGTTTCCTCTCTACTCTCTTCAGTCTTTTACTCTTATCCCAAAAGGAAGTCAGAATATTAGGATGTCGGTTCTCAACATGGTACTTTGAAGTCTCTCTTGTAGTATCTGATCCTTTTATAGAACGGAGTAGGTAATTCACCTTTACGTTCTTTGAAAATGAGATTTAAATATACGAGAAGTTGTCACAGGATTAAAAAAAAAAATTACCGTAGTCTAGAGACTTGGAAAACGGGACAAAACCCAAAGGTTTCTACCTGTAACTTTCTTGTAACTTTTGATGGACCTTTTGTCTCGAGCCCCTACTTGAGATCCTCAGATCAGTCGAACGAAAGACAAAACATCCCAGGACTAGATTGTTAACACAAATGTCAAAATTCACTAATCTTTTTTTAAAATTTTTCTCATTATAAATCTCTACTCACTTTTAATGTACTTTTAGTGTAAAGTCACGGGCATTTACCAAAATGACCTGACGTCGGTCCGATTAAGTGAAGACATTACAAACACGGACGAAAACGTGATGCTAGCGTCTCTGACAGGTCTTTTCGGATTTTATAAATGAGAGACCGAGAAACCCCCTTTTTTGAACGGTCGGAGAACCTATCTGATTGTAAACTCAATAAAAAGGTCCATTTCAAACAGACTGATTTCATTTTATACTTCACAAACTTTTCCGATATATTTCCCATGATTCGTTGTAAGTTAAAAAAAAAGGTAATGGTACGACAGGATATATATTCGGTAATCAGAGGACACTGGAGAATTTACATTTTAATTTATTTTTAAATTTAAGTCTAGAAGTCGACATGACTGGTGTAAAGTTCACTGGCTACCAGAACACACTGACCATCGCTGACTTAAACTGTCACGTCTATTCCGACAAAAGTAGTAACGAATTTCAGAGAACCTGTAACGACGTACTATTATGAATGTATCATGAGACACTGTCCGAGACAAGAACTTAGAAGAGTCTTTGGTGAACGTCGTCTCTAATAATAATGGAGGTAAGATGTTTACTTTTTTGGTCCCTGGACCTTCATTTTGTTGAACAGGTCCTAGGTATCGATCACTTACAGTCTCAGTCCTAAATTTGGGTCCGTCGGACCGAAGTCTCAGACACGAAAATTAGTGAAACATGACTTGTTCCAGTTCTCATTCCTCACATGAATTAGCATCGTGTTCCTTCAATCGAAGACACCACTTTTACACCGAGACCCCTAAAACTCTGAGTTTTGTATTTTTCAACACATCTTATATCATCGATGTAAGGAAGGACCTGTCTTTACATTTCTACACTTGACCTAATTGAAAACCCCTCGAAAATAAAAAGTATTCTATTATAATTCATCTGCAAACCTAAGACCACATAGAAGTATCGTCACAACTGGGGGAATATTAATCACTTTTAATAAAACCGTCTCATTCGACAGTGGACCTTTTAAACGGAAGTTTTGTCAATGTTTATAAATAAACACTATTAATGATTTTGTCAGACATTCCAATTTATAATACGGGATTAACAGAAGAATCGGTTTTACTGGTCACTAGGTAAGAACTTATAAAATATGTTCCTCTGTCTATTTGACAGAAACACAAACTCTGTCACAACGGTAGCTCAACAGTAAAATAAACTCATGCCAAAATCCCCCAAATACACGATGACAAAGTCACGACACATGTCTCCGACTACAGAAGGTAACATCTAGTACTTATGACCTTCTCGTAAAATCACCCACTCGTCACATCAAACCCGTAAGGCATAAGATTCATAGTAATGTAAATAAAAAAAAAATTATATTGTCTAAGTACCGTGAAGTACATAATCCGTGACAAACTGCATGAAATATTTACAATTGAGTAAATTAGGAATGTGGAGACACTCTATTTATTGATAATACGGGTAAAACGTCCATTTCTTTGACTTCGTGGGTACTCATTTGACGCTACAATTTATTAGATTGGTTCCTATTTATCACCTCGGACCTTAGACTTGGGTCCGTATCTCCGGGGTCTCCAGACGAGAACGGGTGACGAAACCATAAAAAGGTTACTATCACATAATAATCAAAAACATGTAACTTGTAGAGCAGAGTGAAAACCCCAAAACTGTCCATATCTCCTGACGACTGTCGTGATCATTTACTCTAGTTTTACCCTCTACACCGAAATACGTGAACGTCCATCGGAGTACCAGTCTCAGGTCTCCGTCGGTATCACTAGACTGGGATATTTTATGTCCATGTCGAGGATAAACAAACAAAAACCAATCGTGGTTTTCATGAAGTCCCGTGTTTAATGAATGACTGTAAAAGTCGACTTCTTAAGACAGGACTCATCGTCACTCGGTGATAACCCTCCCCTATCCACCCCAAGATACCTGGAAGTCTATAGGGAACTTCTTTAAGTCCCTCGAAGTCATCCGTCCGTACCGAAATTCAATCGGGTCCAAAGGATCCTGCAAGTAAGTCGAAACGAGAGAGACGAGACAACAACTTGAAATAAACCAGAAGTACTTAAAGAAGAGACAATGATGGAAACATCAATCGTAAGAGTTCAACTAGGAAATTTCGACAGGAGGTTTCGCTTTGGTACAACAGCAACCGGTAGACGACAAACGAATTCTCGTACTCTAACTTAAAGATCCTATCAACTAGACCTTTACAGAATGGATGGACCGTAAAGAAAAATAAAGAAATTATCAGGCTACTACAAATTATCGATTAAAAGATAGTCATCCGTATGACACTTTACACAGATCAAAAAATCACCTATTCAGACGTTATATGTAAGAATAAATACCAGAGAACACGTACCTACTAAAATAAAGATCCCCCATTCAAGAGTATTCATCCTAACGACCCATCTTCTAAAATACATAATTATAAAACGAAAAGTTTTCCGACATTGGTGAAGTGTAAAGTTTCTTGGTGTCCATAATATATATCGAAAACGTCAAAAAACCGGGTTCAAATCATGATAGAGTCGAATCAATGTTTACACAGAGTTTAAGTATAAAGGTCTAAAAATTTTTATTCACGATACTGACAAATAGGAGGATGTGAATCTATAGAGTTTCCGTGAAGTTTGTTTTGTATAGATTTCCGTTTGAGAACTAGAGAAGGGGGTTTGGATTAGGAGAAGGCCACAGGAAAAAAATTTTGAACAGGTTTAGTCTTTGAACCTGTTCATTAAGTAGAGACCAGAAATTTGAATTCTGTAGAAATTTGAGAATAGAAATGACAGAGAGAGAGACACAGAGTGTGTGTGTGTTTGTGTGTTGTTAGTTTCAGGACAGTTTAAATAAAAGTTTTATAAAGAACCAACGTAGGTAAAGAGAAAAAGAAGAACGACTGTTGTAAAAAAAGTTACGAACTTACGACACTCTTAAAAAAAAATTAACAAATCTTTACTAGAAACGATGTCTTGCTTTATAACTTGTACTTTTGGTCTAAAATTTTTTTTTGGTCTTAGATTTATCTACACCACTTACTAAATAAAATTTACAGAATAATGTAAACAATCTTTAAAAATCTTGAATTTCTCGTAAATCTTTTATAACCTCTGTAAACGTTGACTTTTGATCAGTCAGTCAAGTCAGTGAGTCAGTACAGGTTGAGAAACGCTGGGGTACCTGATTTTGTACGGAGAAGGGACAGGTAGTGGTTGAGGGTCTCGAACGAATTTGAGTACAGGTAACTCAACCACTACGGTAGGTTGGCAGAGTAGGAGACAACAGGGGAAGAGGAGGACGGAAGTTAGAAAAGGTCCTAGTCCCAGAAAAAATTACTCCGTCAGGAAGCGTAGCCCACCGGTTTCATAACCTCGAAGTCGTAGTCAGACAGGTTACTTATAAGTCCTGACTAAAAGAAATCCTAACTGACCAAACTAGGGGAACGTCAGGTCCCCTGAGAGTTCTCAGAAGAGGTTGTGGTCTCAAGTTTTCGTAGTCAAGAAACCGAGAGTCTTAATAAAGCAACATTAAATTTACGTATATTTAGATGAGTCACGTACCTAAATATTCTCTTCAGAAATTTCACTCAACCTATAGCATTTTAAAGTGTAAAGTTTTCAGTTTAAGGAAAAGTCAAGATCCGTACTGGATTCAAAACCAGAGGTCAACGAATATAAGAGTAAGACATAAAAGAGTAAAAGTCCGACTATATCTTGATAAACACTTGTCCGAACTGAGTCACCTTAGACAAGAAGGAATACTTATATGTCGCATTCAAAGAGCCGAACCAAAAGTATGCTTTAAAACACTGAGTAGTCCTAAAACACGTAAATCTTGAAATGAAAGAGGTGTCAATCACCATTCAAATGTGCGTAAAATTTTTACATGTCCCGGACTTTTGTAAAAATTTCCCCCATAAGAAATAAAGATTCCATCCAAATTTTGCACCCTACACTAGAGAACTACAACGAAACGTTGTGGTTGACTTTGATACCTGGTACCCAAAGGAAAAAATGGACTAACCTGTTTATCGATAAAACGAAGTAAAAAAACTAATAATTTTTTGGGTGTATCAAAATTTGTTTTAGGAACGCAGGGTGTATTAGTCAGGGGTCCTTTTTGACGAAACAACAGACGGGGGACGTAAAAAAAAGAGACGTATAAGATTACATAGACTGTGTAAAAACAAAATTTATTTTCATCGAAATATATAAAATAAACGTGGAACAAAAAGAGTGACTTAGACAACACCTGTAGAAAAGATACAATTATGTGTCGACGGAGTCAGAAAAATCATCGACAAATAATAGGGAAAAATCTCTAGCAACCTCAGACAAATACGAAACAAAGTGATTAAGAGACAAATACTTGTAAAGTAATAAAGGTAAAAACCCTATAATATTTTTAAGACGTATTTATCTGAAAAAATTTTTTAAACTCGTGACATATGGTATAACCCACATTTTATGTCAAAGATTTAAAAACAACCGAAGATTTAAAGACGTACTAGATTCAAAACTTTTTCAAATGACATCTTTTTATGTGTTTTTTAAATTCTACTAGGATACTCTTAAGTATTAGAATTTTGTACACATTCTCCTCCTATGTCTCAAGTACTCGTTTACCTGGTGGTAAATACATTGACAACCTCTGAAAAAAGGATCAAAAACAATTCATTTGTTTAGAGAGAGGAATTTAGAAACACTTATAAGAACCCTTTTGAGTCACCTAGAGAATATAGGTCATCTACCTTTTAGAAGTAATCCCCTGAAGGATCGAGATCAAAAATAGTGAGTTCTAAGTAGAAGGAGAATGCCGAGATTGATCAGACATCAGTAACACGACCAGAGTTGGCGTCACTTGTGTCATGACGGGAAATTACAAGATATCGTCCCGACTTTAAACCGACATTACAAGTTTGTTTAGACTAGTCATTACAGTCCTTTAATATCTCTTTTCGAACATCGACTGACCAGTACCGAAGACGTACTCAGAACAAAAGAGTCTGCCAGACAGACTGGTGCGAAAAGTACAACCGGCAGCATAGTCCTACTCTGTCTATTTAAACTGTGTAGAACTTTCCAGTAATTCACTTATAGACTTATAATCTTTCTATTGTTTCCCTCTATTTAATACGTCTTAAGGGGACTTCTTATCCTACATTTATTAACATAGTAACCTTACTTATTGTTATTTAACATGACACAGTCAAAAAATTTAAGATATTAAATATAGAATTATTTCCATAATAAACTTTTAGTTTCACAATATTCCGTATTAAAAGACTAAAAACAAAACAAAACTCCTCTACACCATGCACCTTGAACCTCATCCTTATATCAAGAATGAGTAGGTGATCTCGACGACCTCACTATCATGGATTAGACAGGAGATCCAACCAATCCCCAAACCATAGAGTAACGAAGGAAAAAACGAATTTTGGAATTTATAAGAACAGACGTCCAAACTAAAAACGGTTCGCAGTCTTCCTTTTGCCGGTAGACTTTTAGACCCAGTCCATAATAAACCCCTTTCTTAACTTGGTAGTGGTATATTCCAAACATATATCACAATGTATTTGCAGTAAATCAACCTAGAAAGGGGGAGGGGGGGAATGTCTTTTCGGACACCATTGAATCGATTCTTCCTTAAGTAAAGAGAAAACGTAGGTCTTTATTGAAGAAGTGTCAAATCTTTCTAAGAAGGGGAAAGTGTTATACAGTACTCATTCAAACAGGATTCTTTGTAAGGAGGTCAGTCACAACAGTTACCATTCTCACGAGTCTGGACGGGGGGTAGGTGGGGGGCCGAGTGAAACGTCTCCCTAGGTCTTGGGTCGAAGGTCAGTGCTAAGAGGTATGATGGGAGGAGGAGAAACCCTTGTCATAAGGATCTAAAAGGGGCAATCGTGAATCTCGTGACGAAGTCAAAAGGGTAACCGAACACCCCTTCGTTTGGCAAGATAAAACTGGTCACTTTCATATAAACCCCATGTAGAAACTACGTAAAAATCTTGAAGTCAATTTGGTTCGACATTTCCTGTTATATTCCATAAGAGAAGTCACATACATGAAGTAGTAGTAGGTCTTAATCAGACGGAAAATTTAGATAATAGAAAATTCGGATAATAGTAAGACTTAAGTATCAGGGGACAAGTCAAATATATATATAGACGAGAGGACGACGTGTTTCATATTACCTCGAGAAAATCTTTTTAATTTGAGTAAATATTATTATTATATAGTGGTATATGTTTCGATTTACCATGTTTCTTATTTTTACTTTTCATTCAAAGAGAGGAGAGAAGACGGGACAAGATGTAGTGTCAAAGAACAATTGGAAAGGACTTTAAAAGGTAAAAACGCTCGTGTATATTTATCTTAATTTACACACATAAATACAAAATTTTATGACAAGACGTGACACGTAAAAAGAAATTGAAAGACGAACCCGCAGACACGTACGACTCGTGTGCGTACAATGACCGACATTGAACTGGGACCCAAAATTAGGGGGTCGGAGTGTCGAAGGAGAGAACCACAGGGTAGGAAGAAAGGTACTAATCGAAGGAAGGAACAAACGAGTGACTCGTGGTGGTAGGTAGAGGGAACGTAGACAGGTCGTTTAGGAGTACGGATCTAATCAGGGTGATCGGAGAGTGGGGTTGTGACACAGAGGTGGTACGTCGTGACTCTCCTTGTGTATATTAACATGTTCAAATTAAGTGACGTTCCACTATCAAAAGTTGGTATTCATACAGTAGAATTTTATAAAACTCTAAAAGATGACATTTCTACGGTCTTTAAATTTTAAAAAAGTCTGTCTAAACTTCCTGACTACTCTACTTCAGTGATCCTTTCTTCCTTGAGTCTTATATACCTGTACTCGCTATCACTTACCCCGTCCGTATGATTGACACATTGTAAAGGGACGACGCCATACAACTCTAATGAAACCCTTAACAGTGTAAGAAGAATATCGTCTCACCAAAATATATTTAACATATTGACGGACTTTTAGGAGGGAATCAGAGAGTCGGGGTAGAAAGACAAATATACGGAACTGGAACCCTTTACTACCTTCCGCCCTTCTCGTGATCATTCATTGTGGTAGTCACTTGAACTTCCCGTCGGTCTCAGAGACTGTCATTTGCCATCTTATAAGTCTAGATGTCTCAAAACAAGGGAAACCACGTCTGAAATTTCCGTATAATGAAGAAATGATCCTAAGATGAATCCCAAGAAACATATATTTCTGACACGGAACGAATACGTTTTTTAGGAAGAAAATCCGGATTATGAAAAGTCCAAATTAAAACAGAATCCTCAACTCCATTTTATCTTCTTGTCTTCCTCGTAAAATTTTACCTCTTTCTTATGCGTGGATTGTAAAAGATACTCAAAAGATCTTAAAAAATCATAGTTCTAAACACGATTTTGTCTAAAAAAGAATTTCTCTGTCTCGTCCATAAAGAATTCTAATTCCGTATCCAATTGTCTTTGTATCTGATTTTATAGTCGACAAAGGGGGGTCCGGTTGGTATTTACATAACTGTAAAAAGTCATAACTAAAGTCATGACTAAGAAATAGGAAATAAAAGTTTCTTAAAACGGAATGAAATCTAGACATCACTCTCGTCACCATTGTCCGTCGTTGTCTCGTTTGGGGTTTGAACGAAACGGCAGAGAATAGATGCTGAAGACAACTCCAGTCCTTCTTTGTCACGTCCTATAGCATACGTAATCCACTTCGACCTCGATGGATAGTATCCTAGTCTTTCAGAGTGTAGGTCGGTGAACGTAAGTGAGTCAATTGTGTTGACGACTACGGAAAGTGTACGGCCCGTGACACAATCCATACTTGTTCTCTCTTTAGAGACAGGAACATCTAGAACACAAGACTACCCCTCTTCCTTTGTTTTACTTAACGACTTTATGTATCGCACGGACAACGACTACTTTCTTGACAACTTCTACTTAGTCCCTTCTTCCACCTACCTCTTAAACGTCAAAATTTATCCGGTCTCTTTCAGAGTGGACTCTTACACTGTAAACTCGTCTTCTGAACTTTGTTCAATTCCCTCACTTGGGACACTGATGGACCCCCACCCCACTTCTTTCGTTGTTTTCGTCTCAGGATTTTTGAACCTTTATCTAAACAATTTAATTCTGGATTCATCGGGGACCATTTCATTCGCATATACTATATTATACAACACTTATTATACACACATACACAAGTACGAGAGTTCAGGAGCTGGGGTTTCAACCTCCTGAGGAATGAATCAAAAATTTGAAACAAAATTTTTTAACAGTTAAAAACAAACTTGAAGCAATAAGTACTGTAGAACTTTTAACTATCAGAAAAGTCAGCACTCATTTTTCTTAGTGTAAATATGACTAAGAGCTATCGGTCTAAACCGAAAAAGAACACAGTAGTGTCAGACAATAAGTGACGACTTGGAGGGTAGTGGACCACGTATCCTCCGTGAATTGTTTATAGGTGACTTACTTATATGTCTGTATTTTTGAACAGACAAATAATGAACTTTCGGCGTCCTCTGTAATGGTACCTCTCTGTCCACAAAACAAGAGGTACACCCAAAAAAGGACTCCTGAGTAAATGTAATTTTTTTTAGCCATTCAACCTTAATAGTTTCTATTTTTGAATAATAGTTTTCTTTATAACTACTGAATCCAAAAATCTCTTTGTCATTCTAACTTTAAATTTACACTAACTCGATACTCCTTGAAAATACAAATAATAGTTATAATTACGAGAATTAAATTACTCTTACAAAACGAAAATGAGAGACAATATCCACACTTCCTGGACCCATAAAATTAAACGAAAGGTGAAATAAAAATTATGTCAAATGTAAATTCTTCCTCCTCTGCACATTCGAACAAACATGTTTTTGGATGGTATGTCTCTTTCGACTTCTGTTTGTTTTCAATCTTAAGAACTTTTTTTCGTACAATGAGTTAATAGTCGTAGTGACCATTCTGTACCTTTAAACCCTAAACCCCGAAAAAGGAAAGTGTCTTCTTCGAAGACAAAGTAACTTACACATTTAATGAAGTAACTGATTTTATATCGTGTAAATAACGGTCTCCTAATGACTCCAACTGTCGAATTTCACAACAGCAACTTGACACGAGTCTCATAATGCGACAGACGATGAACAAAACCGTGTATCTGGACCATGGATCTCGTGAAGAAAATAAGTACACATCAAATTTCCTCGCATAAATACGAACCCCTTTCCTTGACTTAGTTTGACCATCTTTTTATGCAATAAAATATGAACACCTGGTACTTTTTCTGGTATCCCCCTTTTTTAAATTGAAAGTAAACTAAAAACTCTTTATCGTAGATAAAGTTTATTTTTAGGAACATAAAACACATTACAAAAAACAAAATATTCGTACTACATTGTAATTGTTCTAATCGTAAATTTTGAAAAAAGGAAGCGTGCATGATAAATGGATGGTATGTTATAAGTTTGTCATAATTTTTTCTTAAAGTTTTTACGTCGAAAAGTTCCTATTGGTCAACAACAAGAAGACCTATTAAAAAGTCGTTTACGGATATAAGACACCAGACGTGCCAAACGTATACAAAAGGGAAAGGCATTTCACATACCATGACCTCCACCACTTGTCCTATGACAGAACTTGCAGCCAGGACAGTGACAGAGTCTAACTCGGGAAACGGGAGCGAGTAAAAGTCAAACCTGTACTGGACTAGGGCACTGAGTCATCCCACCAACCCTGGAGAGTAAGGGAGAACGGAGGACCCAAGGAGGGGTAGGAGAGAAGGTATGTGTATCTTGTTTCTTCAGGACCTCTCCCCGTTGGGTCCCAGGGTACGATAAGTGGTTGATCAGACACTAATCCCCTAAATGAGACTAATCGGTCTGGACCCATCTTATGTGGACTTGGTGTATCTTTACTCAAAGGGTATCGTCCCGAGGTAATGTTCCTCCCTTTGAACGGGTAATGTGGTACAGTCGAAGAAAGAGTAGACTGGGAGTCATGTTTGCCGTCGAACTTTCCGGGGAGGTAGAGGAGTAAAGAAACCAAAGACCATTCGGTTCTCGTAAAAAGGAGATTCGATGACAATCTGGTGACGTATTAACGACTCAATTACATTGAACCCTATGGAAAGAATGAATGTTCATTAACTTTTCAAAGGGAACCACAAAAACGAAAGACCCATTTAACAAGAAAGGTCGGATGTCTTAGTATAAATTCCGAGTCTAAACGGGGATAGTAGAGGTAAAAGAGACTGTCAACTAGTAAACAACTTACTTACTTTCTTACTGAGAATTACCGCATACCCACTAAAAAATCGACAGAGGAAATGGGAGCCAAGAATTTTATGACAATCTCAGAACGAGGATTTCTATTGTCTTCGTCAAGAAGGAAACATCGAAGGACTATTATTTCATGAATCTTTATAAAAGTTGAATAAATACTACGTTAATTGTATCCATGACAAAACTATGGTCATACGAATTATTATTCTTATTTATTACATTTTATCAACGTTTAAATTTGATAAGAAGAATTTTTTTTATTTGACCTTTTCATGACCACTTGTCACTAAAAACAACAATTCAGTCTTTTCAAATACTAAAGTTCAGACTTAGGTAATTGTTTTTTTAGATTCGGTATAGTGTCTATATGTCAGACCATTTAGATCCGTTACCCCAAACAGGAATTGTAATATGTAAACCTTTTATAACTAAGTATAACTACTTAAGTACACTTGGTAATCAACTCATATAAAGACAGGAATTGAAGTCTCAAAAAAATGACACATTAAACTAAAATTCGTGTCCATTGTCAACTGTCTCTATTTTGTAGTACTCGGAAATCTTTATACTTTCTACCTACTATTTCACAAGAGATGACGAGAGTCGAAGAAAATAGGACGAGGGATCCTCGTCGTGACAAATAAGGAGTACATACAGAGGTCTAAAGACACGTACACATCCATATATTTTTTCCCACACGGAAAATTTTATTGTCGACTTTATAACACGTGTCATAACATGTGTCAAAACGTTTAACCAGTAAAATTCTTTTATGTCCGCAAAAAGGGACATTTCGTGTAGACATCTAGAGACAGACGGAGCAAGAAAAACATCAGCACATCGTAAGGTAGTACACTGACTGGACATCAAGAAGGAGATACTATAAGATTGGCATGATGGAAAACTTGCTAATTTTACGGACTAATAAACAATCACGTGGTTGAGTAATAAGAGCAATATCTCTTGTCAATTAATTGTCATCAATTATAAGTATGGATTTAACTACTTATGAAAATTAAGAATGAACCTTAAAATCTTGTATTAAACTCCTAAAGAACCGAATGAGACAGTCATTGGATTCCATGAAGAACTAAGAACTCTGACTTGTTATTTATAAAACTATGGTCGTTATCTGCGAACTTAGGGACAAGAGAAGTACCGAACACTAATACGAAAAAGGGATTCAAAACGGCTTCTGAACCCAGAAACACTATAAAATAAATATTTTCGTATTAAGTAAATTGATCAATAGTTTCATGAATGTAAAAAATTTTTATAGCATCTTAGCGGTCTGAGACCGAATAACCTGTCTTTCCCCAGAAACTTCTATGAAGTCAGATCACTCATGGTTAGGACCTAGAGTCAACCGACCGTTTCTCCTCATAATCTCACCCATCGGTAACGAAAGAGGTCCCTTAGAAGGACTGGGTCCCTAACTTGGACCCAGAGGACGTAACGTCCGTCTAAGAAATGGTAGACTCAGTGGTCCCTTCGGGGTTTTCATTGTATTTACGGTCCAAAGGAACGAAAAACGACATTAAAAAAACCACATAACACCGTTGTACCCAATAAAGTAAAACTAGTCTTCGAGATCTTCAAATTTTTTTTTCCTTTGAGATCTGTAATTAAATAACCCTTTTCGTCAATAATTATTTACTTCGAACTGACTATCTTCACAAAGTCTACCTTGGACATTTCCATCTCTTATTATCTTCCGTAGGGAATTACTACTTTTTAACCCCGGTCAATAAGCTCGAAATTAAAAGACTCAACAGAATGTATAAGAAAAAGTGATCAACTTTTATCATAAAAATTATAAAACCCATAATGTTTAAAGTCATCAATGTTGAAAGACTGAATCGTTCCGTCATTAACTTTTAATATAATAAACTTTGAATATGAAAATATAGGTTCCTAAACCCCCAACCAAAAAAGAACAAAGGTTGGTCATTTTCTGATATAGTTCCGTAATATATTTACCATTTAAATCTTATAAGTGGAATCAAAGTGTAAAAGGTTGATCGTGATATTAAAATATGTCATGAAAGAGACTATACTATCGTATTTCTATAATGTTAATTATATAACGATCATATATAAGTAACTAACTTGAAGTAACAGATTTTTTAACTTCGTTAATTGACTAAGAACTCCGGAGGACTTTTATACTTAATAAATATAATATATTGTATCAAAAGTACGAAGATTATAAAATATCAGAAACGTACCCTTGACGATCGAACGACCAATATTATTATTCGTTGAATTATCACATCCACTAAGAATTTAAATCATGTAACCCATGATAATTTATCGTAAATTCACACTGCTCTACACAAAATAATTCAGTACTTACATATGGGACTCACTTATATCTTAGTATTAAAATGAAGGATTCCGTATGCAATTAATTGTTTATTTTGTACGGGACCTCACAACAGAATACTGACATTATCTTGATCATATAAAAATCATTAATAAAAATAAACATAGGACACCACACAAGACCCGTAACCCTCGGGGTACGAGTCTGAAATTACACCAATATGTCATGATGTCTTAAAATAAGAATTTTTTCAAAGAAAAGTGATATCTTAAACTTTTAAAATAAAGAAATCGAAATATCGTCGGAAAGTAAATCTGTATTCAACCTAAATGTGTCAAAATTATCTATGACATTAAAAGTGAAAAAGTGGACCGGGAGTTCAACTTATAAAGGGGTATAGAACGTTAATATAAGAAGAGGAAAAAATAACTTGATGGACTGATTATTTTCTAAAGAAAGATATGACAAGGTATTCGATAAGGGTTCTTTGATTTGTATGACAAAGTATGGATAAATCTCGAAAACTCACAAGATGACTTCTATTTAATATGAATCCATAGATCTATTACTGTAATAATTCAATCACTAACGTCATTTAATTGAACATTTCGAGGGAAAGTTTTTTCGATGATATATACACAGTATATAACCGTATTATGATAGTGAATACTTTATGGTGTGTGGAATTCCGGAAAGATCTGTAAATTTAAAATGTCTCACTACTGTCTAAACCACTCATTAAGGATCAGTACAATGTACCACCAAACATTGAACTGAAAGTAAAGGTACGTGTCCTAACACCTATTATACGGACATTGCACCACAATGCTACAACTTCTACCAGTCTCTAAGACATTAGGACCTAAAGGATAACCGACAATGTAATGTCTATTTCCCGTACGTTTTCTACGGACACAATAATTGCATTCAAAGACCATTTGATTGAGACGACGAAAATTTTATTCGAAAAACCATCTTCCGAAGTCACGAATAGACCTGTGTTTAACAATATAAGTAGTTTACTCATGACAAACGTACAAGACTTCCTGTTTACAACTCAGAAAAAAACCCCCCCACCCCCCACCCGACGTTGTGTTCCGAACACCGAAGGATCAAGGGTTGGTTCCTAACTTGGACCTAGTGGTGTCACTTTCACGGTCCAGGATTGGTGACCTGACGGTGCCTTGAGGGTATGAACTCAACGTCAAATATTGAGACCTTGATTTATTAAGTCTACGCCAAGTCGTAAATGTCTGTAACAGAGAATGTACGATTTATGATACGATACCCGAACCTGAAACATACAAGACTGAGATAATTTTTTTACAAGAATCACCTGATGGTCTTTCTGAAGTAACATTCAGGTACTTTAAACATAACCTTTCAATTCAGGTATCTTATAACATAACGTTTTCAATCCCATAATGTGGAAAAATTTTTCCATAGTTAGAAACTCCGGTAAGAAAATACTAATTTTTTTCTGTTCTATTCACTTCCGTAATTAACTCTTCCATCAGTTTTAATAACCCCTTATATATAGTTTAAAATATATTACTCCAATTGGACCAAATTAGAGAATTACTTATATTGGACTTATAGTTGGAGAATTACTATAAGTCTGTATGTCTGTGTGTGTCACCCTATATTATGTCGGTACTTTTCCTTACTTTATCACGGTAAACGTCGTAGTACCTACCTGGATCTCTAATAGTATCATTCATCTCATTCTGTCCTTTCTGTTTTATATATTATAGTGAATATACACCTTAGAATTTGTTACTATGTTTACTTGAATAAATGTTTCGTGTTTGTCTAAGTGTCTGTATCTTTTGTTTCGTTTGAATACCAATGGTTTCCCCTTCCCCCCTCCTCCCATTTAATCTTTAAAACCTAATAAACTACGTTTGACGATCCATTCGTTGTTCCAGAAGGACAGGTCGTGTCCCTTGACATAAGTCATAAAACATCATTTGACATTACCCTTTCCTCTATATATATATATACTGACTTAGTGACGACATATGGTCTTCGATCGTATGGTGACATGAAATCAATTTGATGGTAAAAAAAATTTTTTTCTTACCCCTCAAATTCGAATTTTGAATGAGTAAAAATACCTCTTCTACTTTTAAGACAGACCCAAACTTAAAAGGACTTACCACCCCGAGTAAAATTTCAAATTACAAAACTAAGAAAATATCGGTCACAAGATTGTGATTGAAACTCGAGACAAGGTGTCAGTCTCAAGGTACTTTCTCTATGCAAAATGTAGAAGTTGGTACAACTGTAGTTTTATATGATAGTACAGCAACTCTGACCTAGGTACCCTCGTTCTAATCACCGACGATTTGAACTCGGTTTTTCCATTGACACTTTCTCTATTTTTTTTTATTAATTGACATTCGCTCTAAATCTGGGTTTCTTATTTATAAAACCCGGGTCAATTGAAAAGAAATCAGTCACAAGACTGTATATTAAACCATAAAATCAACAAAAATGAGTTTAAGGGAAATCGCACTAAATAACTCATCACTCAGTCACAAGACTGTATATTAAACCGTAAAATCAACAAAAATGATTTTAAGGGAAATGTACTAAATAACTCATCACCCAACAGGGCTCTTTGGTATACTTATAAATAAAAGGACAGTACCATCCACCATCCGTTTGGTTCCACGGACAAACAAAACAAAAAGTCAGTAAAAAACTGTCGAAAAGGTACAGTCGGACCTTACCTCTCGTACTCACCAGTCGTGGCACAAGGGAAAATGTCACCTTTTCGTCTCCGGGTCTACTCGACGAATCACACAGTATAGCTTTCAGAAGTACTCACAATCTACGGTCATACACTGTTCAGTAACGTTCCCGTAGAGAAGTTTAATAGTCGAAAAAATCACACTTGCATGGATAGTAAATAAACCCTCCACGAAAAATTCAACTCATAAGAAAAAAAAGGGGTACTAAGAGGGACGGGGGTTGTGGTTGACTATATCGATAAAAGAGTACGGTGATTACCATTTCTTTACGTATGGTATTATTCTACCGTCAATTAAATGTGAGGGAGTCACAAACAAAACTAAAGAAACTTCTAAGAAATCGTGAGAAGTTCATAACAAAAGTTTTCAAACCAAGAATAAACTCATTATCAAACTATTACGTACACATATACTTCGGGAAGAATACTTCATTTCTAAACATGGCAACACTAGCCTTAGTGAAAACTGACAGTCGTCGCAACACTTTATACATGTTCTAGAGATTGGAAATGAGGTAAACTTTTTTGATGAAGTAGTCGTAGAACGGCTTTACAAAGAAGAGTGTCGAAGTTCGTATGGGTATATCTATTTGGTCTGACGAGACCTGGGGGGTACCTATATTCGTTGTTCCGAAGACCCCTCTAGTTTCAACGGATATGAATGAGATAATCGAAACTCCACTCACACTAAAATAGAAATCATATTGAGTCTTTAACTAAAATTTAAGTATAATGAATTTGATTAATTTTTATAATTACTAGTCCGAACAGTTCATCTATTCGAAAATTACTCGACTAAAAACCTTATCAAACAGTCACGTGGTCCGTTGTATTAGCACGAGTTTTGATTCAGAAGTAAATTTATTTTTCATATCCTTTAATCTCTTGACTCGGAGTAATTTTTACAATTCGGTATTCTCTATGTTTGTTCCGTTTTCCATCTTTTCTCCGTATTTCCTACCATACTTCTATAGGTTCTATCCGTTGTTCGTAACCATACCGGCTCGTGACGTCGTTCGTAAACACTTTTACTGTGGTAAAAACTTTGGTCCTAAACTCACACTAACATTTACTTCTTAAAGGACTACTATCTACTAAATAATATGTAAGTGACCTCCCAAAATAATCCTCCTTTCATTTCAAATAACGTACTCTTAGAACCCGTCAGAAGGTGGAGATAAAAATTATTTCATAAAACCGTTAGGTTATATCAACACTGTAAATGACAGGGGTATATTACATATTAAAACGTTCGGACCACGTCATTTATTATGCGGAAAGGGAGACCTATAATTCTCGAGTCACACCTACTGTGGACGATCTCCGAGTCCCACGGATCTAATATCGAAACCAGACCAATTTACAGCGTCTATATCTATCTATCGTAGTTTCTCTTAGTACTCATTCGATAAGGTGAGTTAAAAGACTTTTTTAATTTATGTCGAAGATTTAATATTGTAAATTTTATTCGGAAACGATTAATTCTAAATTTTGTTCTGAAATTTTTTATGTTCATTGATCTATGACAAGTCAAGTCAGTGAGTCAGCACAGACTGAGAAACGTTGGGGTACTTAACGTCGTGCGGTCCGGTGGGACCGATAGTGGTTGAGGACCTCAAATGGGTCTGAGTACACGTAGTTCAACCACTACGGTAGGTCGGTAGAGTAGGAGACAGCAGGGGAAGAGGAGGACAGGGGTCAGGGAGGGTCGTAGTCCCAGAAAAGGTCACTCAGTTGAGAAACGTACTCCACCGGTTTCATAACCTCAAAGTCGAAGTCGTAGTCAGGATGGTTACTTGTGGGTCCTGACCTGAGGAAATCCTACCTGACCAACCTAGAAGAACGTCAGGTTTCCTGAGAGTTCCCAGAAGAGGTTGTGGTGTCAACTTTTCGCAGTCAAGAAGCCGCGAGTCGAAAGAAGTGTCAGGTTGAGAGTGTAGGTATGTACTGGTGACCTTTTTGGTATTGGAACTGATCTACCTGGAAACAACCGTTTCAGTATAGAGACGAAATAACAAAAAATAAATGACGAATTAAAGTAGAACTAAAAAGACTCAGAGCTCATTTAGAGCGAGTCACTTAGAATGCTGACTGAGTTCAATACAATTACTCTTTAACAACTAACCTTCCAATTCGAGACTTACCTTTAGAAACCTAAAGACCATATGAAACAACCGTTTAAGAATAAATTTCTCCTCAAACAAAAAATATTAGACAGATCCTTCTCTTCTTATAGTCTACCCGTAGAGCTACCCTGATGTAAGACCTCAGGTACGGAGTATGGGTGTAAGTCACCAAATCCATTCTGATGTGGTAATTAGAGGAAGTACGAGACAGAAATAAGATAAGAGACAGCGACACTCGTAGAGTAGGTGAGACTGAGAGCGGTCAATGAGTCTTCCGACCTGAAAACTTAATCCATCTGAACCTAAGTCAGGACCTAAAACCAGTGACCAATACTCAGTCCGACCTAGTGGGTCCACGAGTCTCAGATAAAGAAGTAGATCTTAATTGGACAGAGTAACATGACAAGACTCCTAACTTCCCTCCATTACTTTGTCGTAAACTCGTGGAATGGACCGTACCTTCTCCCGAGTCATATGTTCGACGATGTCGACAATCCTGACAAAAAAATATTTATTATTATTAATCCTAATCTCAATAACAACGACAATGAGAAAGAAGTCTTGTACTGGGTTTTGAAAATAGATCTCTTGACAAGTTCCACGGTAACGCGAGGAAAAGGATGAAGTGACTGATTAGAAAAACTGTAAGTAATTAAATGACTTACTGAACAAAAAGTCATCTGAAGAACTCCCATCTCTGATCAGGTAATAACTAGGAACGTCGAATACCACACAATTAAACCCGTGTCATCAATAATTGTAACTGGTACCTGTTTTTTGAGATCAAGAGTTATCTGGTACTTCGGTCTCATGTCAAGTAATTTAAACAAACTAAAATCCAGTTAAAAAGTTAACTAATTACGACAAAGTTACAATGAGTTATTTAACAAAAATCTTTCTCAAGACGACTAGGTCACTAATTCGAGATCCAATTAGGACTGCACGAATAAAGACGTCGTAGTACTTAAGGGACCAGTAACAGGAGAAGAACAGACCTTACCACCGATACTAATACGATGCCTGTGACGTATTTCTATAACGGTCTATATTAGTCTACCTAAGATGTCACTCACTTTGTAGACTGGATAAGGAACCAGACGGCACCTATCAGAAATAAAAAAGGAAACCTTTTAAAAATTTATTATAGAAATCAGTCTTAGACGAAAATTTTGTAAAGAAGAGTCTTCACTAGGACTTAACTGTAAAAGTCTATTCCTTTACTAGGAATTCTTAACCAAAACAACCATCTCTGAATCACGGATGTCGAGAGTCTCGACTTGACAAGTGTCAGAGCAGACGTCGTCATCTCCCACTCTTTCTCACACCCACGCCCTGCGGTCGAGACGGGAGGAAAGTGAATGCACGACAGTTGAGACAAAGGTCGTCTACAAGTCAAACCCTTCGTCGTTTCATAAATTTAAAACACATATTCAAACTAAAAAATTTAATTAAAATTGACTTAAATATAGTAAAGTTGGAAAACCACATAAGTTTCATTAAATTACAGAGTCGAAGTAAATGAGAGTAAAATTCAACATATTGCAAAACGTAAAGCATGAAAAAGTAAAGGGTCGTTACTCAACATTACTTATGAATTCTGAGTCCAAAAGCAACAAAAGAGAAGGGATCGAAGAATCGGAGGGGTGGGTAGAAAGACAGGACAAGATTAATCTTTTTTTCTTGTACAATTACAAATATTCGAAAAATCGTGAATGTACGAATCAAAGAAAGGGTACTATAATAACTAATATACGGAATAATTCATAAAATAATTTTATTAAACTGTTATGACACAAGTATTAACCATTAAGGTTTATTAACGATTCAATTACCTTAAAAAAAGAATTAAACACATCTCCACGAAACCCCATGTCCTGTCTTTTGGGGTAAAGGTCAGTACGAGGGTAACAGACGGAGGACGGTCAGAGAGTCCCATCGACAGTCTCACTCAGACAAGGTCTCACAGTCCAGTAAAGTGAGACCTAGTGTAAGGAGGTCACTAAAGGTAGGTGACGTGAGTCTCCGGTCTCAGCCGGGAGTGTCACCGGGCGCTCCGAGACACCATCGGGGACCACGAGACGAGGTCGGCACGACCGGCGGAAAGACAAGGAGTCTGTGTAGCCAGTACAAGGACAAGGTCCGAGAAGGAATCTCAATGAAAAGACGGAAGGGGTTCACAGGAGGGAGTCTCTCAGGGAGTGTAAGAGGACCAGAAATGACTCTACACGAGAAGGGTCACTCGGGAAGGAGTGGTAGGGTAATTCTAATGTAGGAGAGGTGGGTGTGGGGTGTGGGATGTGGGTATTAAGGATAGTGGTAGAGTATATGATACATAAAACGAATAAAGTCTTCTAGACGAGTATCCTTCAACAGACAATATGAGTGACATCCTAGAGACCATAAAATTTGTCATGATTCGTATATCAACCACTAGTCGTTTATAAACAACCTTACTTACTTAATCGGGAACTACATGGTCTGTACTACGTAACGACCGGAAGTCAAGTCAAGTCAAGTCAGCGAGTCAGCACGGGCTGAGAAACACTGAGGTACTTAGCGTCGTGTGGTCCGGAGGGACAGGTAGTGCTTGAGGGTCTCAAGCGAGTCTAAGTGCAGGTAGACTGACCAATTTTTTTTTTTTTCCTTAGGTTCCTGAGGGGGTCTAGGTGGGATAGGGGGTTCTAACTCACTCCGGTCTCGTCCTTCGTCACGGTCGTACTCTCCAATTACAAGAGGAAATCCTCATACGAATATAGTTCAAAAATTGGTTAACCCGTTAATTTAACTCAGTCACCACTTGGAACTAGAGGACAAATAATTCGAACCTAACAACTTCGCCCGTCTTACTAAGATCCAATCATTTACGGAAGGCAAAAGTCGTCTTAACTCAACTTTAACTTCCTTTCAGAAGGTTTAAACCCAAACGACCTAAAAGGCGTGAACTCCAGGTATTGTATACTAGATCTTTAAGTGTTTTTAAATGTTATTTGTTGTTTAAAGATGGTCCAGGGTTTATAAAGTCTATAATCCTAATAATTAATGTTTCATTTCTATATACTTTTTCATTGTCGATCCTAAAAGGTCGTGTCTACTTTCTACTCTTAGATATCTATTTCTAATGCGTCACATAGGTTTCACCTTATTTATCTTACTTTAGGCGTGGAGTCAATTGGTATCCTCTGGTCTCTTTCCTCTTCCAGAACGGAATCTTAGCCGGTCTCCCTCTTTCTGACCCGAAAGACGTCTCCTCTTCGTCACTCTAACCGTCACCTTTGAGTTTTTATTATAGAAATTTAGCTACCACTCTCTTTAATTGATGAATGTATCTTGACACATGAGTCTCTAGAAAGTTTTTACTTCCACTTTATGGAAAAA
The DNA here is from genome assembly GCA_006410555.1 of Capra ibex. Lineage (NCBI taxonomy): Eukaryota > Metazoa > Chordata > Mammalia > Artiodactyla > Bovidae > Capra > Capra ibex. The sequence goes on along the minus strand of SJYO01048061.1, from coordinate 4,933,057 downwards.
GTCTGATTGTTTTTGTCGACTGGTGTTTGTCTGGAAGAGATTTCCTTAAAGATATCTTTATGAAATCATCTTTTATTCATTATTAGGATTTTTCTTCAAATCTTCCTAATCAATTGTTTCTTTAAGGTTTACTATAAAAGACGGATGTTCTTATTACTCAGATTTATACCTCCAATTGTTTTCACATAGTTGTTTCCTTTTCATCGAAACTCCTTATTAACACCTACTCCATCCACCGGTAGATCTTTTTTTCATTTAAGGTTGAAGTAACGAATGTAAGTCTACTAATTTACTTTTACACCTTGACATTTTATGATCTGGTGTACCCTTCAATAAAAATTCAGAACAGACGACGACGTTTCTATCTTTAGACTCACCCTTAAACCCCCTCCCGATGTCTTCATGGGACCTGTTTTACAATTCTCTCCTCCGACTTCTTTATCGTCCCCGGTGCAAAACTTCCTCAAAGATTCAACACGTCAGACTTATAGTGACTCTTCGACAACTTCATATGTTTTGTCACAACTGTACCGGTCTAAGTGCAAAATCCTTTTAGTGAAAATTGTCACACACCTGTCAACAGACCTCGACCCGTTCTAACCTCCGTGACTCTGGTCAGTCTTCTAACATACCTTAAAGGTGTCAGTCCCCTACCATCGTCCCTTCTTCATCCCGTCACCCGTCTATTTGTCTCCCACAGACCCTCCACCCTACCTTACGACTAACCGGTCAACTCTCCCACCTTCTCCTCTCGTCGGTCACTTACTGGGGCACAAAGACTGGACTTGGTGGGCTAATCAATTTTCCTAGAAAGACCAAGACATAACTCTAAGTTGACTTCACATCTTTGGTTCTGGCCAAATCACGTGTGACACTATCGGTCCATTCTCCCCTACCCAACTTGTCCCGATTGGACAGGACACCCATCTAGAATTTCGATTTGACATCCTTTATAATTTCCTAACATACTTCATACCCCTTCCTTTTTCTATTGAGGTTCCAAAACCCCTGACTCGTCGACCATCAGATCTCAAAATAGATGACCCCCTTGACATCCATCTCCACCCCTCTCTTAGTCAAAGGAACACCTACTAAGACAAGTTCCACAGGTGACTTGTCGGGTCACCTCGACAATTATCCGTCTATATATGCATACAGACCTCTAGTCCCCTCGTCACACTCGACCACTGTGTTCGAATAATTTTAATAGTCTCGGATGATACGTACGTCTCATCGAAACTCTTGACTATGGTAAACGAACAAAACCTCTAATCAATGACTCCCCATTTTTCCTATATCTCACACTAAATTTTAACAGTAGTTCAACCTAGTATTTTGAACTGACTGATCCCGTACCAAAGGGTAATAGAAACATAAAGAAAAATTTCAAGAGTCATTGACAAACATCTAGAATTGTGTGTGTAAAGAAATCTTTGTTAAGTTCTTTCAATATATTTCGAGGTACTCAATTCGAAAGTATGAAGTTTTGACTTTATATATAATTATAGACATTCAAAAAGAAATTTAAAGACATAGACGTATAAGTTGTTACTTGTTTGACGGATCAAAAGAACTACTAGGGTACCACTACTTCGCTAAAGGAAGGGAAAAGTCCTCCTACGGGTCCTTCTTAAACCGACCTTCGACCAAGTACCACTATATAAGGCAGGAGGTTCCTTTCCCTACGACGATAGGCAGAAAGACCCTAGCCCCTGTGTCTAAAACTAATACTGAAAGCACTGAAATACATTCACAGTTCACTTTTGATTGTGCATCTTTTACGAAAAATTTTTATTAATAAACTTTAGGTCAAAAGGATTCAACATCGATCCGATCGAATAACAAAGACTCTCAGAAAACCAAGAGTCTTAGACACAAGAAACTGGTATTCACTGGTCCCCGCCCCAATCGGTACGGTTGTCGACTGAGAAATCTAATGGGAGTGTCGACGTATCTCTGGTTCGAACAGCACCCTCGTGTCCTCGACGTCTAGGAGTAGACCCGTCGGACCTTCGTCCCGGTACGTCCAACCGACAGGATGGAGTGGTCTCGCATACTACTTGTAGGGTCCTATAGGAACCGAAGGTGACTCCTGTCCTGTCTCTCCTCTGCCCTGTCTTGGGTCTCCCCTGCTCTGTCCTTCGAAAACCTCTGGAACGGTGGAACCGTGCTAAATCCTTCGTTCTGGATAAAGAAAGGGGTCGTTGCAACTCCTTTCTAGAAGGATGTGTGTGTTTTTTTATAGAGAAGGAACACTGAGAACTTTCGGAAGTCTTTAAAATAATTCAGGATGACACAGTTAATCCTGTCTAAAAATTAAAAAGAAAAAATTTTTTGTCTCGACTAAATCTCCATAAGTAGTCGACGTCCTCACCAGGACTCTGAGGACAGACCTCTACAAAATTACAGCACCAGAAAGTCAAAAGGTTCAATAGTCTCTTTTTATATAAATACTTTTCTCAAAATACTTAAAACGCAAATAAAGGAGTACAAGAGCAACGGACGATGACCACTTGTTCATTGTGTACTTACAATGATCTTTTTAAGACTTTGGTGACTGAAAAGTCATTAAAAGAATCGTTTGTGAACAAGAATACAAACAAACGTATAATTTATGCATTATGGTATCAGTAAAAGACGTTCATTTTAACAGGGTTCAAAAATACTACGTTAATTTGTGCATTCACAAACCTTTCTCTTACTGGCTAAGGTCCACAGACCGTGGACGTTTCAAACCCTAACTGACTAAACGTGGAAGACCGAGACGACTTCTGATTGATCTTGTATAAATAGATGATTGTTGAATCTATTCCACTACAGTCAAACTACCCTCTCCGATCGATCGTCAACATTCATATAATGTGACTTCTCCCCTCTAACCCTTTTGCTCAGTACTTCCTCCAAACCTGTGTCGGTCTGCTAACTAACGTCTCAGGGTCTCTCGGCTCCACCTCAAGGTCCCCTCACCCACGAACTCCCACTTTAAGCCGAAAGTTTAATCTAGCTCTCACCGGAAGACGGGGATAGACTAGAAACAACCCCAGTCGATCTTTCGCTGGAACAGTACTTTCTGTCAAAATCTCTCGGAGGCAATCTTTTACTATCTCTAACAAAGAGAAATCACGAACTTATACCTGAAAAACGAAGTCTTGTTAGGTATACAGTCCGGACTCTCCTGACCCCCTCCCACGTAGAATCGAATTTAAGGTCATCTAGGAGATCAATGGGACAAACCGAAGGACACTACCACTCAAAGAGGAGAGGTCAGCTACGACGACCCTTCCACACGTCACCACAAACGAACCGACACACGAGGACCCCCTCTGTGGCCTTTAAAGTCACTCTCTCGGTGGACGTAGACAAGAACCTAAAGAAAGACTCTTTCAGTATAGACTGAAGGTCAAATTTCGAGCCTTAGCGATATTTATATTCTACCACCAAAAAAAAAGAATTAATCAACCCTCCCAATATATCACTTCTTGTTTGTTCGTTGATCGATTTATTCTCATCCTTTGTTAAAGGGTTCAATGACTGGTTCGGGAAGTCATCGATCACAAGTGTTTCGATTACCACGACACTTTAGAAAAAAGGAGAGAAAACAGGAAGCTGATCTAAGACGGAGTACACAATACAAACCTACAATGTTCCCCAAAAAAAAAGTGGGGTCTCCTCAGTCATAATAAAAATTTTCCTTGTCTTTCACTCTTATAAAATGTCACCCTCATAAAAATAACTACAATTAAATTTTCGACATGAACTTCGAGTCTTCTCGACTTTCGTGAGAACTCGAACGTCAGTCGGAGGTGACCATTGTCCTTTCCAGCTGGGACTGTCCTTTACAGGTCTAACCTCGAACGGAATACACACTAGGACAACTACGTCACGGAATCTATAATGGTTCTAAGTCACACCGACGCACCATTCCCTCGTATAAAAGTACTTCAACATAAATCAAATAACAAATTTTTTACTCGTCCCAGAAGATAGTGAAGTTTCCTTTGTTATTATTTTAAGTATTGAAATTTAATGAATAAAGAAATCAAAAACGAACGGACCCTAAAAACAGTGGACGGTTGGCGCCTCGAGACTACTGCACACGACACCAGAATACCCACGACGACCCGTGAGGACGTCCGATGCAGCGACGGTCCAAGATGTTCACATTCATCCTCGACGGGACGGCCCACAGTCTGGTCCTCAGATTGGACGGTGCAGCCCCAGACTCGGAAACACAGACCATCAACTCCGACAAGTTCGTCACACAATTCTCCACAGATTTCTTCGAACACTCCACCTACTGACAGGGATCTAAACGAACAAGTTTGTGCGAACAATTTTGTCACCGAAGTCATTTAAATCCACGACGGATAGGTAACAGGGGAGAGAGGAAGAATTCAAAACTGAATTATCGAAACCGACGTGTTGAATCTAACCGATGTAAGTATCTTTATATAAATCAGATCATTTCCCTTTTTTCATAGTGACTCAGTAAATAATTTTGTTTTTCGTGTATATATATATACATATATCCTTATGAAATACTCTCTCTCCAACATGAATGTAACTAAATTACAAACACTTCCATGTGACATGCATTTAAGTCTAGAGTGACAAAATTTCTCGGGGGTCCATTCAATGAGAACATCGTTCCAAATCAACGTAAGAGAACACAAGAACGAAAGGTTTTCATTTTATTTCAAGTCACTTTTTTTCTTAAGTCTCGGTGTCTTATTCTCACTTTATCCTACTCTACTGAATGTTTCATCGAAAAGGCCCAGCCGTTTACGGTTTCAAACGGAACGAATCCTTCGGACACCAGGTCAACTCTACTAGCATAGCCATTAGACACTAACTTTTACGGTCCCTCTACTACTGTGTCCCGATCCCAAGGGGTTCCAGAAGACTATCCTGATTCCAAAGTCGATTTTATGTGTCCCAACGAATCCATCGGAATTCCACATCAACCGATCTGAGTTGGGGTTTATCTTCATAATCTAAAACGATCTACACATCTCATACACTTCCGGACACACGTACACACTCACTCACTCACACAAATGAGCGACACTCAAAACAGTCTGAAGAAAAAAAGAAAGTAAGAAACGACTGTCTGTATCCTAATCCGACCAGTATCCATAAAATTCTACTTCCTCTGTCCCAACCTCGGGACGGATGAGGGGGGCGAGTCAAAGACAGGAGAACGAAAGGAAGGCAAGGAGTCAGTCCGAGACGTGGCGTGTGGACAGACCCCGGAAGAGTGGACGAGAAGGGAGGTGAACTGAAGGGTAGGCATGAGGGACGGGCTGCCTGTGTGGAGGGGAAGAAGAGGACAGACACGAAGTCTGGAGGAACGACGACTAATTCATCGTATAAGTAGTCCGTCTTGTAAGCCTCTGTGTGACAGTGTGTCACGAAGCAACATATCTAAGTAAAAATTACAAAGTTTATTATTATAAACTTAAAACTAACCTTAACATAATTTGGGGGTTTTAAGTATTAAAGTGTCATCAGAACAGTCATTACGACACTTAAGTTTAGTATATATATTTAATAAAAAAGAAAATCTGGTTCTTCATGAAGTCAAGTCAAGTCAAGTCAAGTCAGCGAGTCAGCACAGGCTGAGAAACGCTGGGGTACTTAGCGTCGTGCGGTCCGGAGGCACAGGTAGTGGTAGAGGGCCTCAAGTGAGTCTGAGTGCAGGTATCTCAGTCACTATGGTAGGTCGGTAGAGTAGGAGACAACAGGGGAAGAGGAGGACGGGGGTCAGGGAGGGTCGTAGTCTCAGAAAAGGTCACTCAGTTGAGAAACGTACTCCACCGGTTTCATGACCTCGAAGTCGAAATCGTAGTAAGGAAGGTTTCTTTAGGGTCCCGACTAGAGGAAGTCTTACCTGACCAACCTAGAGGAACGTCAGGTTCCCTGAGAGTTCTCAGAAGAGGTTGTGGCGTCAAGTTTTCGTAGTTAAGAAGCCGTGAGTCGGAAGAAGTGTCAGGTAATTTGAATACTTAACAATTTTGAACAAAATTTTTAGAAATTTTTGAAACAAAATTTTTAGTTTCGACACAAGTCTAGAGTCGGTCAAAATAGAGGTTGAAATTTTGATCCTCACTTCCTCATGAAAGTAAATAAAATGAGGTCTATGAAATGTAAAAATTTCACCCCCACCCTCAATCTTCGTTTCTTCTCATTTGTCGACCATTCATTTAACAAGATACTCCACCGCCGTGGGGAAGACAAGAGTCAGTGGACTAGGATGTGCGACTGGGGGGTGGGGACTGGGGGTGCCGGACCTTTTCGACGGGACGACCTCCGTGGGACCTCTAAGTCTGGAGGACACCCGTAAGTCCTCACGACGGACAATCCGGACTCCCAAGGATCAAAATCTTGTCTAAGACTTTGACTGGAGTCCCATTTACTCGTAAAGGTCCCATGAGAAAGAAGTAGGTCAGGGTCACTAACTTTGACCCAATCTTGAATTTCCAAACAAAACAACACTTCAATTTTTTTCATCTTCTCTTATTTTGAACAAACCTACTGAAAGAAAACTATGATCTAAATAAAATACGACTTTGTTTTCAGAAATCTCACCCTGAATTAGGTTCGTAAGGACCCTACACACAGAGACCCAAACCTAGTAAACTACTCCTTCATAATCCTGGAAAACGAGTGCAGTCAAAAGATCCCTATCCGTAGGTCACGACACACAAGTAAACAGGTCACGGTCTGGACTCCACACCTGTAAACCAAACGAAACTTCCATGTAAAAACTCAATTACGGTGAAAACAAAAGAGGACGTCGGAAACCTCCACTCTTCACCTTTTGTTTACAAAATAATTGTAGTAAAGAAACAGGACCCATTCACCCCAAAAGTTATTATTGAACGAATTGTATCAGTATAAAATCAAGGGTCTTAAAGACAAGACATACAGATTAGAAAAGACACACATAGGTTCTTTTATTTAAATTAAAAATTTTTCACTTACAAGTCGCTTGTAAACGTCTTACTGATGATGGACAGAATGGACCCTTTTTGACGGAAATCTGTCCTCTCAAAAAATATAAGGAAAAGAATTTTCAGACAAAGAATCAGACCGTCAGGGTTCGTACTACTTTCATGCAATTCCACATTTAAAGTATTCCACGACTATCCTCAATATTCAGTTCGTTTTGGTTAAACTTCTCGTTAAGTCAAAAGATGATTTCAAAAAAATAAAAAATTAAATAAAAATTAACTTCCTATTAACGAAATATCATAACGCAATCAAAGATGGTTTGTAGTCGTAGATGACTTCAAAATTTAAGTGTATGGGATTACTGGGTCGTCAAGGTGAAATGACACATATCGTGTCTTTAACACTATGAACGACGTATACTAACGGTGACATAGTAAAACGAAGACGGAGTTGACAATGGGTCTGCGGACAACACAGAAAGTCCTAACACAAACGACTGAAGAAGTATTACTTGGACTAAGACACCCCTCTTCCGAGAAGTCGTCGGTAAGGAAAACCCTGGAACCAACGGTAGAACCGAGAAACCAAGACATATAGACACGGAGACTGTAAATAACCACGTATGAAACCAAAATTCTTCTTACATTCAAATGTCTACATTGAATAAACTTACTTAGAGTCGGCACCTTTAATCGTATACGGTGGAATTTCTACGTGCACAGATCTTCTATCTTTGATCAGGACACCCTAGACTTACAGTGTCTTTTACCTACTGAAGAAGCAAACTGACGTCAGTAAGAATTTTATCAGGAGTCTTCTTACACCAATCTCTCTCCAATACCTACATTTCAATTCTAAAGTCTCAAACTATTCATTTACCTTTACTTTTGACTTTATCAAATATCCTTTACTTACGATTAAATTTGATTACTTTTTATACTTAAATAATGTAATTTTTATTTAACAAGGGAAAAAAATTGAATTTTTTATGGACATAGAAAAAAAGAATCGTTATTTACAAAGATTAGATATATTGAATTGATTCATTTGACCCATTTTGACTCATACCCAATCCTTTATTTCGACATTTTTTTTTTCAATCACTGGTATGTCACTCCTATCGTCACAAAAAGTATACATCAAAACCTTATTTGAAATACACGAATGGACGACCGTAAACCAAAATCCTGCCCAACGTTAGCGCCGAGTCAGGGAGGGAGGTCGGACAGACGGAGGTGGAGACGACGGGCGAAAGATGGGCGTCCGAGTCTCCTTCGACTCTTAAGTGACAACCCAGGAGGAGATTGAGGTAACAGAAACGAGAAGAGACTTTTACAGAGGTGTTCCGATTTTCTTCAATGCATCAACTCGTATGAAACACTCCCCTGGACCTTATGGGACCTTCTTTGAATACATGAAAATTCTCTGAAGTCTCAAAGGTGACGTGGATGGTACGGTCCGATGATTTTCTAATGAGTTAAGAAACTGTAAAACAAATACTGAACTTTGGACACATCGTATTTATCATTTGACTGTACTAAACTTTAAAAATTTAACGTATCTACTTTATTCATGAATTTTAAGATTTTTATATTTTAAACTTCTTACCATATCACTAAGAGACGCAGATATGTGTATGTGACTGTATACTTTATCAGTTCAAGTGTCTTCATATTAGAGTTACTCTTATAGTCCAAAATTGAAAACGATATAGCAGTGTTTTTGATATCTTCATCCAAAACTTGAAAAAAACGGTCTTTCATTTAAAGATGTACACATGAGACGAGGGAGGGGGAGTACAATGACACAAATCCATGAAATCCGAGGTCAACAAAAATACGATGGTACATTACATCACACAATCTCTTATTAACTCTTGTAGTCGTCATTAAATACTAGTATTTCGAAGTATATTGGTAAGTAATAGAAGGAACACAAGAATTCAGAATCGTTTTTAACTCGTTAAAATTATCTTTACTGTAACAGGTAGAGGTTTTTTGTGTAACTGTTGTCAAAGTCTTGGTCGGGTAAAGAACGTCATTTATATATTGATTTTCCTCTTCGAATTGAGATGGAAACATAATTGACGACAAAAGACTCAGGATATAACAAAGGAGGACACACAAAGAATAAAACAAATTTCGGTAATCAGTGACCTAGTGACGACCTTTGTCACCACCGAACAAGATCCTCTGTCTGTCTGATAACATGGACTACCATAGACCAAACCCCGAAGACTTATGTTCAAAGCGAGACTACTGGATCCATCTGAACATAACGGTGATCACAGTCGAACCTTCGACTCTTTTTCGACTGTTTATTAGATCACGTCTCTTCTTACAGAATTTATCTATGTATTAATAATTGGGAAAGAGAGAGAAAAAAAATTGACTTCCGGTAACTTGTGGGTCAAGCTTGGTTAGTCTAAGGTGCAGTCTAAGGACTTGTCAGAAAGATGTGTTTCGGTAATGGACCATAATAGTACCCTCCCTAAAACGGGAAACCCACGTAGAAATATGTCGAAAAGAAGTAGGACTTATCATAAACCATTCGACTCGTGATTCAGGAGAATAACATGTATGATGATCGAAGAGAAAAACAAATATCCCGAATGACAACTATGGAAATTTACATTCGAAAAGAGGTTATTAGTCTTTAGAATTCTCTATTTTTCAACAAAATAGAAAAGTCACAATCTTCTTAACACTATTGTGAATAATAATCAGTTCCCGAATAATAAATAACGAGTCAAGAGTGCGGAGACACGAGTAGAGTGCGGTGAATTACTCTACTTTACTCTAAAACCTCCAATCCATTAAACGGACACAGTGGGCCGAAGACACACTGTCTTTTAAGTGGACAGAGAGGTCAGGACACAAAATTATTCATTAGGCATGACGAAGTTTCCTCACAGAAACTCGAGAACTACCCTCCCTTAAGTTCGTTCGTAACAACCCGATCTATTGGAAGTTTCAGCAAAGAATAGGGTTCTAGTGAAGTAAGAGACCAAAGAACAAGCTCATCCTTTTGCGTGGCACCATTTAAACTCGGTGAGTATGGGATGTCATACAACACTAGAAATAAACCAGTGTAACCGTATACGATGTCTTTCATAGTCCCAAGGTCCATCGTAACAGTCTTGATTTCAACTTGAAAAAGTCAATAATCTCGGACAGAAAGGAAGGACAAACAATATCACAAAAGGTCTAAGTCGACTACGACAGTATATACTATTCTTTGTTAGACATGGGTTATATTGGGAAAGAATCAAACCGAGACAGAAATGTAATTAAAAACCCCCCTTCACAGTTTAAAAAGACTGAGTGGTCATCTGTCTGTCTCATTCGTATAAACTTATTTATGCTCAACGTTCAGGATGGACTCGTCCTTCTGTGAGCTCACGTAACAACATAGGACGGACGGGACGGGACGGAGACGGTGTATATAGTGTAGCAGATTTGGACCCTCTTAAACAACAGCTAATCTACCCTCTCTTTCGTTTGTAAAAGTCAAGTTTTTTTACTTTCCTCACACAGTAAACGACACAGGTCTTCTTTGACAACTACCCAAGTAAGACTGAACAAACTAACATCCAGTGTGGTCTACATAATGTACAAACCGAAGGACAAGGACCACAAATAGTAAAACCAATAATGGACAAGACTTCGTTGATATGAAGAAACGATAAAGGTGGACACACGTCTCCATACATAATCGTTATAAGCGAATACAATTGAACGATTGTCATAAAGATTAAAACTGTATTCCATTGGAACTTATGATAATTAACTCCATTGACAACACTTCATTAAAAGAAATAACAGAAAAAAAAGGTACAGTTGAAGATTACAATGTTTTATCGGGGGGTTTGGACTTAATAGTTTTCTAACGTCAGAAAAAAACACACAGTCATAAAAAAACAAGTCACTCGTTCATATTGACGTGTATAAGTCAATATCCATCTTTAACTGGATGAAAGGATTTAGTTTACGTCGGTAGAAATTCGGACTAAATTCTATTAAAGGGTCACGTCATATAAATAATAAATAAATCTTCAATTGAAAATTTTACAATTAAAGGATTCTTATCGTGTAATACGACTTAAAAATTTGACAACCTGAAATTTTAACAAGAATAACACTTGTCTGTGAATATCTGACTTTTAAATCACTGTCGTTTGTAAAATGCACCTTTTTAAATACTTTTGTAAAGACTCTAAAGTAACGTCACTCAATATATCAACCGTCGTTCTGTTTTACTACTACAGGAACCCACTGAAAAATTTTCTAAATCTAACACCAATTTAGTAACAAAATATCAACAAAAGATATATCCTCTATTTTAGAATTGACAATTTAAAATATACGAAAAAATCTTTTAACTCCAATTCAAGTGTATTGTACTTTAGTTGGTAATGTTTCACTTGTTAAGTCCCCGTGAATGATGTATACGTCATAACCCATTAGTGACAGAGACGGAGTCTTATTAAAGGAGTGGGGATTTCTTTGGGGGCACGGGTGGTTCGTCAATGAAGCACAAGAGAGAGGGGAGTCTGGGACCGACGAAGAGAGATGTCTAAACAGACAACACCTATAAAGCATGTTCACCTTCACGTGCTATACACACGGGAAAGCACAGACCGAAGGAAGTGAACCGTCTCACAAACTTCCAAGGAGAGAGTGACATCGCACACAGGCACGAAGAAGGAAAAATATCGACTCATTGTAAGGTAGTACACCAATGTGAGTCAAACAGACATGTAAGTAAGTACTCCCTGTAATCCAAACAAAGGTGGAAAACCGATAACACTTATCACGACGACACTTGCAGGTACGTGATTAAGAGTAAAATGGACAAACGTCAAGAAACCCCACATATACATCCTCACCATAACGACTCAGTATATCAACCAATGAAAAATAAATTGAAAGACCCCTTGGTAGTCTGAAAAGGTGTCACCGAAGTGGGAAAATATAAGGATGATCGTTACGTGTTTCCAAGGTCAAAGAGGTGTAGGAACGGTCAATGGACTATAAAGACCAAAAAATTCAATATCGGTAGATCACCCACACTTCACCACAGAGTAACACCAAAACGTATAAAAGAACACATAGAACAAACCTCTTTACAACTTAAGGAAACGAGTAAATATTCAATCTACTAAATAGAAAAACAAATCAACATTCTCAAGAAAGATATAAGACCTACGATTGGAAATAGTCTAAGACTAAACATTTATAAAAGAAGGTAAGACATTAAACAGAAGAGTGAAAGAATTACTATAGAAACCGTGGTTTCCAAAACATATAAAGCAAAGAAAATCCCTTAGTATGCAAAATTTTATGTGGGATTACGAAGTAATAAGTATTTGGTAAATTTCAAAAAGATGTACATAAATCGGTTAGAAAATTCATCGAGGTAGTTTGTATCTTCCACGAAGACTCGTGGAAACCGCTTTAACCGTTTAAAGTCATACTTTTCTCTGACCTTAGTTATCGTTTTTAAATCCAAACCCCCCGATAAGGTGAATCGACACAAGAGAAATCATTGAAAGAAGCCGACGTAATGGAGAATTAACCTTTCATTAAGAACTAGGACCTAAAAAAAGAGAAGATGGGTCCTAATAGTAACCGTCACCGCAAGTAAGGAGTGGTCACCGAAATGACGTCACATAAAGAATTATATACGTTATGTGATGAAGAAGAGTTTTGACGTTTAGTGTCCCTGACGTTCATGTTAGGACATGAAGCCCATATGGTACTATTACCAAAACTAGAAGAAAGAAAAATGTCCATTCTTAATCTTACCAACAAAAAATCAATTATGCAAAAATCCGTTTAATAAATATTAATAAAACGAAAATATTTTAGGTACTTCCGCGGACGATGAATCACGAGGATACAAATCAAGAGTCACGTCGACTCGTACCAGACCAGACGGGGGACACTCCCCCACCACTCATGGTCATTTCGTCTCCACCCTTCTGTCCGGATCACCTTCTTCTGATTGGTCCCTGGTAACAACACGACCTTCATGTCCCCACGGAACCGGTCTTGTAGAGTTCCGAAAGGGGACAGGCAGAGAATTACCTTGTCAGAACAAAAACGAGAGTAAAGTCTTTATCTCATTTTTCGAGATCGATGGATTAAATCCTCATTCATCTTTAACCCCCAATCTTTAAATTCTACTCTAACTCTTATTTACTATGGTTCCTTTCTACTCGTATCCTGTAGGGAATAAGATCTTCAAAATTTGACGTCCAAATATAGTGGTGAAATTTTAGGTAAATGGACTACCGTATTTCACACGAAATGTAACCACAAAAATATACATGCAGAAGAGACAGGTGGATCCTTTCAAGAGACATAAAGTCACGAAGCCATGAATCGTTAACACCGTACTAATTTGTTGTTGGTGTTTAACTCTCTGGTAAAGAAACAGTGTCTTTCACATGTAGACTTTAAAATAGAATTCTAACACAACGTACGATACACTCCTTCATGTCGTCAGTTTTTTCTTTTTTTTGAACAATTTTTTAATCGAAAAGATGAAAGATGAGTAGACAATCATAAATTGTCTTAATCCATCTCAAAACTTCACGGGGACAACGATACAGTCATATATATTGTTCTAAGTCCGTGGGCCTAGTCAAGACATGTAGTCCAGTAAGTAACCAGTCTATGTCACCCCATCCACACACACACACACAACTCCCCTACGCATAGAACCAGAGGTACACTATCTAAATCTAGGTATCGGCATTCACAGATATTTACTAGACACTTTGTCAGTATCGGACACTTTACTCCTAATGACAAACCCCCGTAGACATAGGTACAGACATTTATGTATATGTTAAATAAGGAATAATGTGTGTTTTTTAGTACCAGACCCACTTACAGAACAAAAAGGTCCGTGTACAATACTATTAAGTTGGTAGTGGAGTTGAAATAACAAGAACTAAAAATTTCACAGTATAAAAATGAATAAAACCTATTTTGTTTAAAAGATTAGATTTAAGACCTCGGTGTAGTCTAAATTTAGTTGGTCACTTCGGTCACTGAAAATCACATAAAGTCAAACACCCTTCCTTTGGAGGTGTAAATAAAGTCCTGAGACGTGACTGTGGTAAAAAAATTCAGTCAGACAAAATCTTTTGTTATTAATAATAAGACGGTGTAATCCTTTCTACGGTGAAAATCATACGTGTGATTTGGGTAAGTCATAATTCTTGTTTTATTTTATGATCTTCGTGAACTTGTTGTTTCATTTGAATTGAACGAATCTCAACGATCATACTACTATTTTACAAAAAAAGAGTAGAATTTTACGGAAGACAATGGAACTTCGAGAACAAAGTGTATTCTAACAAAGTCATATAAATACAAAAGTGGAAATGAAAAGACCTTAATTGGGGTTAGAGAAGAGTTCGGAATTATTACTGGGAAACTGATAGGTCTTCCACATAGACACACAGGAGCTTTTTCGCGTCACGTACCGTACACGTCTCGTCCGGGAACCAATACATACACCACATTCTTACCCGTATTACTGTGAGTGTTGAAGACCCCATTACAGGGTTGATGTCAGAGAGCTGAATGTCTTAGAATTTTGTTACCACCTTTGGTAACCTTGAAATTTATATTTTGAGGGTGTTCCCCGTACACATAGACGAAAATATACGAAGACATCGGGATGGATAACTGATAAAGAATCCCCTATTAGAACCTTTTTTACAATACCTAGTTAAGATTACACCATCCGTCAAAGTATTAAATCATGTACAAGAGAACGTTTTGTCAGAGACTTAAATGTAAATCATGTACATTCATACCATATCAAATTTTCCTATGATGTGAACTTTAGTCTTTCTTTATACTTAGGACCGGAAAGAATGGTAGGTACCCGGGATTTGTCAATGCATTAGGAATTTCGGAGTAAAAACAGTTGACAGACCGTAAGTTTAAAAAATCTTAGATTTCACTATTTTTATGGACTTTTAGTTCCGGACATAAAAAAGTACTAAATACCTCCGGCCATCCCGTCTATTTTAATAGAGAGAAATTACTCTATTTCTTTACCCCACCTCTAAGGTGCACTGAGTAGATTTCTACAAAGTGTGTCGAGTCCTGTCTCGACGACACAGGAGGTCAAGACACGGTGGAGAGTAGAGTCTCCCTCACAGAGAAATAATAAGAAGAAATAGTATAGTGAAATTGTGAAACATTTTAGAAAAACTCAATAAAACAATATTATTAGAAACTTTTGACTAGTAAGGGTTATTGACATGAATCTTTTATAAGGGAAAATTAAGACACTTAGACTATAAGACTAAAAATTCGACAAGTATAGTATACAACTTAATTATCGTAAAAGGTAAAACACCATTCTTTTATAAAAATTTATCCTTTCATTCTAACCGTAGGAAAAGGAGAAGGTTAAAATCGGAAAAGACATATTATTCTTTTTCTTATATAACATCTTTCGAAATCTATTAGAATATCGTATTTTTCCAAAAAAATTAGTTAAAGACATTCTTTAAACTAGACTTAACCGAGACACAAAAAGTCCTTTCAAGTACCCAGAAACCACATAGGGACCATTACCGAATATCAAAACCAAATGTCCAAATACCGAAAAAATTCCTTCGTCAGTAAGATTCAGACATGAAAATGCATTTAGTACTGTGACGGAAACTTTCCTCCAACTGAGAACAAAAGAGAAAATATCCTTGTTAACCGAAGAAACGTACGAAAACCAAACAATGGTTTTATATGTCACACCACTTCCAACTGACTTCTTCGGGTCACACAGGTCAATTTTGTCTTTATTTAATTTAAGAAGTAGTTGTTTGTGGACAAAAACACTGATGGAACTCAAAATGGTCTGAATAACCGGATCATTAGGAATTCTTTGTTGTACCAAGATTTATGTGGAGAGGGGCGTATGGACAGGGGCGTCTTACACAATAGTCGTGATTTTGTAAACATAGCACTAAACTAATTCATATATAAGTCAACAAGAGTTACTTCTCGTTTAAATTTATAATACACGTAAACATTTATATTATCGATATTTTAAAAGTCATGAGGATTACCGTCTTATCTTCTCCGGTATAATTTGTTATGACTACTTTATGTCCTGTCAAGTAACATTTATCCTAAAAGATCCGAGCCATCCACCTTTCTTAATAAAAAGAAACTTCCTTCATTGAAAAATAGTACCATTAAAACTTCCTACTAAGGATACTACACATAACCCCTCCCCCCATCCCTACGACGAAAATTTTTTTAGAACATAACCAACATTGACAAGTATAGAAGAAAAGACACAACTGAAGTAATAAGGTACCATAACCGGAAAATTTTTGATACACGGAGACTCAGAAAGTTAAATATTTAAACAATAGAATTATTTATAACATTTTTGTAGAAGTAACGTAGTAATGGACAACATATAAGTACCCCTAAGACATAAATGGTTACCACAAAAATTCACTAAATATGACAAAATAGTCTAAGATGACTAAAAACGATTACATGAAAGACTCGAAACTCGATTTACTTTAAGGTTAAAGGGTCCGAAACATTGTTTTGATTTGAAAAGTGACAATCCGTCATTGTCTTTAAAATCAGTACGTATAGATCGGTCTACTTAATACATTCATATCATCAATTATACTCGGATAACGTAAGGACAATTCCTAAAGTATAAAAAAAATGGACAAAAAGTTTTATGTCATAAAAAATAAAAAAATTTAGTCAAAAATACTAATATGAAATTGTTATTGATCGTCGAGAAGAAGTAATACTAGTGCAAACAGAATTAAACCTAAAGGACCTTAATTCTTTAGTGACACAACGTCACACAACTGACCCTGACAGAGGAGCTGTCGTCCTTCGATTCGCCCACCCCGACCCAGTCGGCGTAACACCTGTAAGTGGACAGTCGTCTCGACCCCAC
Source organism: Capra ibex (assembly GCA_006410555.1). NCBI lineage: Eukaryota > Metazoa > Chordata > Mammalia > Artiodactyla > Bovidae > Capra > Capra ibex. The sequence goes on along the minus strand of SJYO01048061.1, from coordinate 4,916,140 downwards.
CTTCCTCGACTCGCGAGTCGTAGATAGGACACTATGACGGTGACTCGACCCTGGGTCGGGGTCCCAGGGGAGGACGACCGACAGAGGTGGTACTGGGGAGACGAGACCTGCTACACCGAAACCTCTTGACCGGTTGGGGAACTCCTCCCTGTACAACTCTTTGACTACTTCGACGTCTTGGCTCCAGTATCTGAGAAGAAAGTCCTGAAGTTCCTTTGTCATTCCTAACCTGGGGACCCACGGCACCCTTTTACGTTGAGTCATTCACACTAACTAACACGTTTGGTCGACGGTAGTCTTTGCTGAGAAGGGGACGGGGGTGACCAAGTATACTGAAGGAACTCTGGGTAATGTACTTCGACAGTCTCTTGACCCGGCACACCCTACCCCGGAGACCTTATACCACAGAAAACTGTTTATGCGGGACCCTCCGTCACCGAAGGCACCTCGGTGCCCGCTCCGAAACTTGACAGTGGTTACGTCACTACGGAGTAACCCGAAAACTCACACACACACGCACGTACGAACCCACTTTTCCCCTCGTCTCCACTACACCTTTCCTGGGTTCACACTCTACTGTAACAAAGTCGGAACAGGACGGTGATTACTCGTCTAGGGGAAGGTTACATTTCGGAAACTGTTTTCCTAAGGGAAAGGTAGGAGTCTTGAGTGCGACGAAACACGTTATGACTACAGACTGTCAAGACAATGACAGAATTTATAATTATAATGAGTTCTAATAACATTTTGAAACGTCCGAATAGGAAGGCTTATCTAGTGTCCGGAAAGTTCCCGTCCTCGATGACGAGGAAGAAACCAAGTCCGGAGTTCACATTGTCCTGAAACGTACCTCACCCCCACATAAACCTTCGTTGTCCTACTCTACCAACCTACTGTAGTAGTTGAGTTACCTGTACTCAAACGCGTTTGAGACCCTCTATCACTTCCTGTCCCTTCGGACCACACGACGTCAGGTACCCTAACGTTTCTAAGTTGTGTGACTCGCTGCCTTCTTATTCCGTGCATAAACAAGTAGTTTTGATCCTTGAATTCACTATGACTAAAATTTATAAATTTAACTATCTTACTATCTGTGGTAAAGTCACAAAACAAATCGAGAGTCTACGGTCTTCCACGACAAAACTAGAACCCTTTAAAACGTAAAAATACACGTAGGTCGGTGTAACAGAACATGTGAACAAGAGACAAGTAACTGTCAACAATTTTTGTTTAGTCGTGACCGTCTTGAACCGGTCGAAGAGAGATGTGAATCAAACTTGACAATGGGTACCTTGGTCGAGTTTGTATTTCGATGTTTCTCCGATTAACTTTAGTCTTACGACCCAATAAAGAGTAAGTTTATTTTGTCTACCGGGAGGAACGGTGTGAAGACAGTTTAGACCACCACCCCTCTCCCCCTACTTACACAAAAATTGAGGGTGTGTTCGAATGAGACGAGGAACTTCCGCTATGTACGTCGATGCCTTCCTTCACACCGCCCCCTACGTCCTCACTCCCGAAAATAAAACTTCTAAATTCTTTTTCGTGAAATTACCCCTATCAGACACAAGTGTCAAAGTTAAATCTAAGACTTATAAATTAAAACTGAAAATGAGTTTAAAAAGAAACCTCATCCATTAGGTGTGGGTACCAATTGTTAAGTTTTACATATTCTCTTATATCTCTCTTCAGTCAGAGGAAAGTTGGAGGTAAGTGACTGAAGAGAACGGACCTCTGTTAGTACCAATTGGTAAAGAAAGGTCTTTAACTTTGAAACAAGAATTACATGGCTGAACTTTGGAGTAAAAACTAAAGGATAAATTGACTGTCATAATTCTCATAAGGCAAAGTCTCAACCAACACTCTCAAAATTCTTTCGTCGACACCTCTAACATAAAAATAACCTGCCTCATACAAACTATATAATCATGTTTCGTAACGACAATGTTTCAGTGGTGACTATAAATTATCTAAACATTCCACCATATTTGGTGGAGAATCCTCGACAAACCCTTTTCTTTAAAACTCTCTTTGAACTCTTTTAAGAGAATGAGGTATCGCTCCATCAACAACGTCGAGGTGACGGGTCTCTGAGATGTTCTGCTCTCTAGACTTTTCTTGGGTCGAGTGTCTCCCACAAAGGTATTTCTCGACTCCACCACAGTCCGTCCTCGCGTGGTCTCACCCAGGGGTTTCGTGGGCCCACGGAACCTCTTTTGAGCTAGGACCTGTGTCTTAGACATGGATTCTCCTTTACTGAAGACTTTGTTCTACTAAAATACTTACAAATTTCCTTAGTTTTTTTTTTTTTTTTTTCTGGAGTCGAGGACACCGGGGAACAATGACTAAAAACCTTTTCCTCGAATTTTTGTCGGACCACGGACCGATTTTACACGCGAACCGTGAAACAGAACTACGAGTACACACGCACGTGTGTGTATGTCTCAAACGGAGCCCTTGTATGTGTGTGTGTGTGTGTGTGTGTGTGTGTGAAACGGAGTCCTCGACGCACGGTAGGGTTGGGTCAGAACTCTTTCGAATTAAAGTCTTCTTCGGTACTACACAAAATAAAGACGGAGTCCACACTTGAAACAAAAAAAGTGTAGAAACAGTCCCGCCACCGTAAAAATTGGCATACCCATTGTCATTTCACTCGAAACTAAGGACCCCCGTTCTTCAGGTTCCTAGTCACACTTGTTTACCCCTCGGTAAGGAAGGGGTGTGGGAGTAGCAGCGAGGGGACTCCACCGACTGAAGTGCGAGGGCTCGTCGGGGAGGCCGACACTTCCCTGGGGCGAACAAGGGGGAGTGACAGGTGTCGAACCGACACCGACGCTCGGGTCCGAGTCACCTCGGAGTCTGTGAGCCCCGAGTCCGAGGCCCAAGTCCGGTAGGGGGTCCGTGTAGGACGACACACACGGGACTGGTGGTCCTATCAGGGTCCTCCTCCGGGGGTGGTTGGCTTTGGGTTCCACGACCACCCCTTTACCCGAGGTTCCTTTCGTTCCTCTCTGGAGTGTGGACTCACGGGCACTCGACGGAAGAAAGCGACCTTCTACATCGGATAAAAGTCTTGGTACTTTTTAGATATTTGAGAATAAACTAGGGTGGACTGGTTGTGAATCTAAGTTTATAAATGAGAAGTTCTCTCGTCGTCTCCTACTCTACCAACCTACCGTAGTGACTCAGTTACCTGTACTTGAACCCACTTGAGGTCCTCTACCACTCCCTGTCTCTCTGGACCGTATGACGTCAGGTACCCCAGTGCTTCTCAGCCTGTACTGAGAGCTGACTTGTTCACACTCAGTTACATACATTTCAAGAGGGTCGTCCACTGTTTTCCGATTTTCCCTCAACCTATGCCTACAGTAACATATAATTCGGTGTCAATAGAGACTAGAAGAGTCACAAGATCAATGTTTGGGTTACCAAACCGTAACGTTACAAATAGGATTAAAATAGGTTAAAAGACGTCGTAAATCTATAGGAGATACACGTAACACTTCTGATCATGTAATAAGTAAAGGAATTTTAGGATCACACTGGTATGTCCTTCCCCTCCTTAACGACCTCGTACACTCGTAACAACCCTCTCCCTCTCCGAAGACCGTTCTTCGTCGACTGACCACCACGTCCGTCTCCCAAATGTAACGACTGACCCACCACCTTCGTTCGGGGCCAGGGGAGGTCAGTTCCGTACCCTGCGTCCACCTTGGTGACCTCCAACTGGTTCTTCACGAACGACTGACGACCAACTCTTCGGGCCTAGGTGACCGAAAGAGTACTTGTCTTTTGCACTTGTTTTATGTCCTATCCTCCACCGTCAACTTGCCGTTGACAAGAACTCAGTTTTCGACCCCTCAATTTCCTTCCTGTCACTGAACTCAAGTCTGAGGGTGGGAGGACGGTGAACGAGACATTTGACGTCCCGTCGGGTTCCACAGGAAGCAAGTACGGAAAGGACAGGAACAGATGTAGCCCGTCCCGTCTTTCGGTTTCAAGGTCGGCAGACACTCGTGGGGCACTCGTGAACCTCCCCGTCCGGAATTCACCCGGCCTACGGCTCCCTACATCCCCCTCCCTTCAAGACCTTGGGAGTCTGGTCCGTTGGTCGTAGGGAGCCTCTCTCCTCGACACGGTGTCTGAGGGAGCAGAAGTTTACCCTAAGCTACTCGAGGAGTCAGTTTCCGGTCCGAGGGGACCACCGAGTCTGCCATTTCTTGGACGGACGTTACACCCTCTGGACCGACCCAAGGTAGGGGTCCAGGCCTTCTAGGGGACCTCTTCTTTTACCGTTGGGTGAGGTCGTAAGAACGGACCTCTTAGGGTACCTGTCTCCTCGGACCGCCCGATGTCAGGTACCCAGGCGTTTCTCAGTCTGTGCTGACTCGCTGATTGTAAAAGTGAAAAGTCAGTTTCGGTCCGAGATCTTGGACGAGTCCTAAAACTACCTGATCCTACACCGATGGGCGAGGTCATAAGAACAGACCTTTTAGGGCACCTGTCTCCTCGGACCACCCGATGTCAGGTACCTCAACATCTCAGTCTGAGTTAACTCGTGCGTGTACACGTACGTCCCGGAACTAAGTTGTTATCGGCTCGGTCCGACTCGGAGGACTACCTCACACTGACCTCGGTGTAGGGTCTGTCTGAAGAGGGTATCGGCCTTCGACGTCTAGTCCCAGGGGGTCCCGGGCAGGACGACCGTCTGTCCGGAAAACTGTGTCACGGGTGCTCCCGTGCCCTCTGGTTGAGACATCAAAGAATCCTAAAGACGGTCCAAGACTCCAAACCGACCCGAAACCACTGGTCAATATAGACTCGTCAACGGATGAAGCGTATCTTTGTATCCGGAAAGATCCCTTATATATTTTGTAGAAAGATGGAAGAGACTGGAAAGGGGAAGGGCGAAGTGTAGGTCGTCTTCGTGGTCTTAAGGAGTTGACCGTTTCTTAGGACGTGTAAAAAGATTCCTCCTGGCCCTGTGTAGAGCGAACGAAAAAAAAAAAAATTAACTGTTCTTATGCAAGAAAAAAAAAAAAGAAAGAAAAAAAGAGACAGAGAAGAAAACTCTCTTAACAGTTAGATATACATTAAAATTCTTTGTTGTGTCTACCGGGACCTAATGGAAAACGGGTCCAGGGGATCATTACTGTAGAACGTTTCGGTAGCGTGTTATAGTTTTAGTCCTGTAACTGTGACTAAGCACTTCTATGTCTTGTAGAGATAGTGGTCCTAGGGAGCCCAACGGGAAAGTATCGATAGGGGTGGAGGGAATCGGAGGAGGGTGGTAATTAAGTGAGAGGTAGAGATCTTAAGATGGTGAAGTGCTTATAGTAAATTTACCTGAGTTCGCCATACACTAGGAATCCGGACCGAAAGAGGTGAGTGATAGTCAGAAACCTCTAATTAGGGTTGACATGACACGTAGTCAAGTGATAGAAAATAGCTACTGTTGTAAGGTCTCATACCTACAAGTCTCAAACAAAGGGTGTAACTTCCTGTAACCCTAGCAAGGGTCAAACCTCGCTTATACTTATTTCGGAGAGACTTGTAAAAATATGTCTGAAAAAACGCTCTTGTACTCAAAAGTAAAGAGACCCTATTTACGGGTTCTTACTTTAGTGTTCCAGTTTACTATCAAGGTGCTAATCAAAATATTCTTCGACGGTTTGTCCCACCGACACGTGGTAAAATGTAAGGGCGACCCTTGTACCCTTTCTAGGTGAAGTGTAAGAGTGGGCGGGAACCACTGCAGCGATAAAAAATACAAGACTATCCATACATAACTGTAACACCAAAATTAGCCATGAAAGGAATACCGATGACTATGACCCATAGAAAAGTACACGAGTCAACGGTAGAAACCGTTTTACAGACAAGTACAGGCAACGGGTAAAAGACTAACCTAACAGACCAAAAATAACAACTCAAGTCGAGAGGGAAAAATTTTGTCTAACGTCCCACCTCTATCCCCCTTCAAGACTTTAATTGGGTCATTAAGACAACCCAGAAACGAGTAGGGGACCTAGAGAATCGGTTCCTAATAATCGTTCCACCCCCACTCCACTCCCTGAACGTAAACTCAGGGATAAAAGACGAAAGTCACCCTACTGTCCCACCCATACGTGTCGTCGAATCTTCGTCCCTACTCGTAGAAAGGAGGTTGGACGAGAGACTCCTCCCCGTTACTTCCTTCCCTCTTTACTTCCCGAAGTACAAAGTATTACTACCCGAGGCACCAGAGGTAGACACTGGTGGTCCGGGTCGAACAGAATTTAGTCACGGAGAGTTTGAAGGTGCACGGACAGTTAGTGGACCTCTAGCATTCTACGTCTAAGTCTGTGTGGACCGGACCCCACCCAGGCCTCTCAGACGGGAAGGGTAGTCGGGGACCTTCACGTTACGAGGACCAAGGACCGGGTCCAAACTCGTCCTTCCCGGATTTCTCGGGGAGAGAGAGTGTCTCTTCCTGTGGCTTCGGGTCCGTTCCATTTGTCAAATGGGGTTTAGTGTTTCGGGTGTGGTCGAGAGAAGGGTGGGGGTAACGGTGGAAGTCACCGTCGTGGGGGGCACAGGGGGTGGTGGACGAGTCCCTCTTACTGTAAGAGTCCTTCGCCGGTCTTTTTAGGACGGGACCCCACGTAAACTCAGTTACTCAGTCACGTCAAAGGGGGGTCCCTAAAGACGTCAAACCCAGACCAGAACTTACCAAAGTACAGGTGATTCGTCTAAGGTCCGATACAGTTATGTATCACTCGTGGATAGGGTATTTGGGTTAAAGTAGTTTAGTCGTTTGATGTTCGAATGTCCCGTACACTCTCACCACACAAATCCCGATTGAACACACGGACAGGGGGAGAACGGGGTTTTAAGTATACAACTTCGGGATTACGGGTCACGGAGTCTTACGTTCACATAAACCTATGTCCACAAAATTTCTCCATTAGTTCAAGTTACTCCAGTAATCCCACCCGGGATTAGGTTATATTGACCACAGTATACTTTTCCTCTACTATTGTGTCCCCCTTCTACCAGTAAATGTTCCGTTCTTCACTCCTGAACCCTCTCAGGAGACGGTTATGGAACTCGAACCCGAATGCCGGAGTTTTGACATCCCTTAATTAGATACAAAACATTTGGTGGGTCAAATACTATGAGACAATACCGTCGCGATGTTTTGATTGTATGGTCGATTATCCTTCCCCTCTCCCCCTCCATCGTTATAAGGAACCGTGTCGGAAGTCCGTCCACACGACCTCCCATCGGTAGAAAGTCGTCGTCTAATGAAGGAGTAGGCAGGGGTTGGGACGGAACTAAAAGAGGTATCAATGGATGGAGACACAACTTGGAACTCTGAGACCCGTAGGAGCGACAGGGGGTGAAGTGAAGATAAATGAAGAAATGGACAATTTCATATTTTAGGACCTTCCATTTTGTACTGAGAGTCTGTCTGTATGTGAAGAGCGAACAATTTTTAAAATAAATTGAATAATTAGTTACTCTCTTACTTATTCTCCAATTTGGTCCAGCTTACTCTGAATCTGAACGTCCCTAAATATAAAAGGTGACCCATTATAAGAAAACGTAATGATACTTGTCCTGAGTAACCGTACCGAGTTCTGTTTCCTACAAACGGACTGATAGGTAAAAGGTGTGCAAATGAAGATAGACATGTATTGATTTATGATCAGGTTGGTTTTCGTTAGTCTCCACGTGTGTGGGAATATCCTAGACCATGAGAACTTACTAGACCCCCTGTTGTCTGATCGTAAAATAACCTTCCTATGATTATTAGAGAAAACGGGTAAAGGTTTGGAAGCCAGTAAAAGGATCGCATGGATAAAAAGTCACACATTCCCCCAGGGACTCTCACTAAGTGTGGGTTGAACCACCCAGTCTCCACCCACCCCTCCTTTGAGTGAGTCAGGACTGGAGTGGACCCCAGATCAGGTCGGACAGAGAATACCCGGTTCGATTTCAGTAGGATGGTCAACTGGAGGAAGGTTCCGGTGAACTCGGGGTGAACCCGGTGTAGATACAGGGAGACACGCAGGATTCACGTGCGATTCAACGAAGCCAACACAGGTGTTGGGACACGTTGGTGTACCTGATCTCGGGCAGTCCGAGGAGACAGGTACCCTAAGAGGTCTGTTCTTATGACCTCACCCAACGGTACGGGAGGAGGTCCCCTAGAAGGACTGAGTCCCTAGTTTGGGTACGGAGAGTGCAGATGGAAGTGACCGTCCGTCCAAGAAATGGTGATCGAGGTGGACCCTTCGGACGGTAGATGTAGGGACCCCTGGGTGTCAATGGACCACGGACTCTCCTTCTTGTCTGGGAGACGGTAACAAGGTCGTTAGGAAGAAGAGTCGTAAGCGGTGAAACAATAGATTGCGTGAACACTTTCACGACCTACACGATTGGCTAGTGGGTCTCGGCCGGGAGTTCGAGATGTAGGCGAAGGGACCAAGGCTCGACCCTTTTGATTATAGACGAGGAAATCATTATACGAAGGAACGAGTAAGATACTGTATCCGTCAATTGTCGAGTGTTACCCCGTCTTTCTCCTAAATCGTCTCATTCGTAAATTGTTATAAACTTTGTAGATAAGTTGAACTCACGGAAAACATATAAGTCGAAATATCATTGTCGATTCTATCTAAAAAATTCTCAGTTGGACCCTGAAGGGACCACCAGGTCACCGATTCTGAGACATGAGGGTTACGTCTCCCGGGTCCAAGTTAGGGACCGGTCCCTTGATCTAAGGTGTACGGTACTGATTCTCAGAAGTACGGTGTTGATTCTGGACCGTGTCGGTTTATTTATGTAAAAAAAATTTTCCAGTTGGAAGGGTAAGATTACCCCTATTATCGGTCCTTTCGTCTATTGATCGTTTGATTACTAGACTCTTCCCGGTGACGTTATGTAAGGGTTTATTTCCGTTACGGTTTCTTACGAGTTTGATGGCGTGTTAACGTGAGTAGAGTGTATGATCATTCTTCTTCCGTTACCGTGGGGTGAGGTCATGAGAACGGACCTTTTAGAGTACCTGTCTCCTCGGACCACCCAACGTCAGGTACTCCAGCGTGTCTCAACCTGTGCTGACTTCGTTGAATCGTCGTCGTCGTGTACGATCATTTCATTACGAATTTTAAGAGGTCTGGTCCGAAGTCGTTATGCACTTGACACTTGAAGGTCTACAATTCGACCAAAATCTTTTCCGTCTCCTTGGTCTCTAGTTTAACGGTTGTAGGTACCCTAGTACCTTTTTCGTTCTCTCAAGGTCTTTTTGTAGATAAAGACGAAAGAACTGATACGGTTTCGGAAACTGACACACCTAGTGTTATTTGATACCTTTTAAGACTTTCTCTACCCTGATGTTCTGGTGGACTGGACGGGGAACTCTTTGGAGATACGTCCAGTCCTTCGTTGTCAATCTTGACCTGTACCTTGTTGTCTGATCAAGGTTTATTCTTTTCCTCATGCAGTTCCGACATATAATAGTGGGACGAATAAATTGAATATACGTCTCATGTAGTACTCTTTCCGACCCGACCTTCTTCGTGTCAGACCTTAACTCTAACGGTCCTCTTTATAGTTATTGGAGTCTATACGTCTACTGTGGTAGGGATACCGTCTTTCACTTCTTCTTGATTTCTCCGAGAACTACTTTCACTTTCTCCTCTCACTTTTTCAACCGAATTTCGAGTTGTAAGTCTTTTGATTCTAACACCGTAGGCCAGGGTAGTGAAGTACCCTTTATCTACCCCTTTGTCACCTTTGCCACCGACTGAAATAAAAAGACCCTAGGTTTCAGTGACGTCTACCACTGACGTCGGTACTTTAATTTTCTGCGAATGAGGAACCTTCCTTTCAATACTGGTTGGATTTGTCGTATAACTTTTCGTTTCTGTAACGAAACAGTTGTTTCCAGGCAGATCAGTTCCGATACCAAAAAGGTCACCAGTACATACCTACACTCTCAACCTGACACTTCTTTCGACTCCCGGCTTCTCAACTACGAAAACTTGACACCACAACCTCTTCTGAGAACTTTCAGGGAACCTGACGTTCCTCTAGGTTGGTCAGGCAGGATTTCCTTTAGTCAGGACTTATAAGTACCTCCCTGACTACGACTTCGACTTTGAGGTTATGAAACCGGTGGAGTACGTTTCTTGATTAAGTAAACTTTCTGGCACTACGACCTTTTCTAACTTCCGTCCTCCTCTTCCCCTGCTGTCTCCTACTCTACCAACCTACCGTAGTGGCTGAGTTACCTGTACCCAAACCCACCTGAGGCCCTGTCCCTCCGGACCGCACGACACAAAGTATCCCAGTGTTTCTCAGCCTGTGATGACTCGTTGGCTTGACTTGACTTGACGGTATGTACCGGAAGACTATCGGGGTAGAAAATTTCCGAACAGGGAACCGGGTCTACGGGGGATCGACCTTCGAGAAGTTCTCGTGTCAGAGACTCAATGGGTCCATGGACAACGACACGGGTCATTACTGAACAACCCTGTCCGGTAACGGTACACCCGTCCCAGAAGGGTTAGAGTCGGCCCTTAAGACACACAGTATCACACAGTCAATTACACGAAACCCCTTTTGGACCCAAACTAATCCTCTCTCTTTTGTCGTGTCCCAGGACCCCTTTATAATACCCAATTACCACAGAAGGGTCTTTCTTACACAACTTTAGGATGGGGGCGGGGGCGGGAAGGGACCGGGGTGGAGTGTTACACTGGAATAAACCTTTATCCCAGGAACGTCTACCTGAATCGATTCAATTCCCGTATGACCGCACTCCACCTGGGACAAGGTTGGACTGACCACAGGAGTAATCTTTTCCTCTCTCGGTGCACACCTGTCTCTGTTTTCCCCTCTACGGTGCAGTGCTGATTCTCGTGGACCTCACTCCGGGGACGACCGGTTCGTACCGGTCGTTTAGAACTCTTTCGACCCTCTCCGCTCCTTCCTGGGTAGAGGTGTCCAAAGTCTCGGCGGGACTCAAACCTAAAGATCGGAGGTTTTGACACTCTCTTGTACAAAGACACCAAAATTCGGAGGGAAGTAGGGGGGACGGGTAACACACCGCTGAACGAGGATGTCGAGATCCTTTGAGTGTGTCGTCCGGTGGTCATTAGAGGGTATAAGTCGTCCATTACCTTGAACGAAAGACCACAAGGTCACCTATGTTGAGACACGAAGGTTCCGTCTTCCAGACCCAAGTTAGGGACCAACCCCTTGAGTCGAAGGTGTCCGGTACGTCTAGGTGATTTTCTAAAAAAAAAGTCAATAATTTTTTAAATTTTTTACTTCACCCCTGTCTTAACTTTAATTATCAGGTGGACTCCCTCGAGATCTCGGAAACGAGGGGGCAAGGATAAATCTGAGATCGGATCTACTCCCTACTTATTATCGACAAAAGGCCCCCACTGAGGAGAATTAGTGGAAAGTTTCACTAAAACGAATAAAAGTCAAAGACACGATAACTTTATACCTAAGTCTGGTACTCACGGAAATAACGTACCTTCTGAAAACTGGGTTCCACAAACCAATTTTCCCGTCCTGAGACTCCCGCTGTCTGTGACTGACTGGGCGATTGGGTGACGCTGGCAGGATTCGTCCCGACCCGCGACCCGGTCACACTAACTACCGTCGAAATCACTTCTTCTGAGCAGACGCGACGGACGTCGAAAACTGGTACCCCATAAGGGTCCCCTATCCTTCTCGAAAACCCCCCCATAAAAAAGTCCCCTGTCCTTCCGTGGTTAGGTGATAAGAGACCTTTAATGACAGACCTGACTGTCGTCTCTACAAAAGAGTCAAACAGGTCATGAAGGACGGTTCAGAGACACCACAAACTAAAAGAATCGGTGAGTGAAGAAGAACTTCGAGACTACCGAGACACACCAAGGAGTCTGGTGGTCGTCGTCGTCGTAGACTTTTGAACAATCTTCGGGTGTGAAAGTCCGGGTCCGGGTCTGGGTGACCTGACCTTTGAGACGTCCCACATCCCCCGGTGGGTCCTTCGACTCCAATTTACTCGGTAGCTCCACCGTGACTTCGAGAGACTAACAGACTTTTGGTCTCAGCTTAGACAACGGTAGACCAATATCGGAACAGAATTCCCTGAATGGTTAGAAAGATCGACGAAGGAGTGAAGGCATTGTAGAATGTCTCTCCGGTGTTACTTAAAAAACCGGTTGAGTCATGTATAACTGAGTAACCTTTTTTTGGACTACGTCCCTTTCTACCTCCCGTCCTCCTCTTACCTCGCTGTCTCCCATTCTACCAACCTGCCGTAGTAGTTTTGTCGCCTGTACTCAAACTCGTTTCAGGTCCTCTATCACTTCCTGTCCCTTCGGACCGTATGACGACCGACATCTCACCGTTTCGCAGTTAAATCGTTGACTTGTTGTTTGTCGTTATGTATGTGTACATACATGTATAAGTATGTCTACGTGTATGTACGTCAGAACCCGAGACCCAGAGGTCAAAACAAAAAGAGTGGAGGTGTCGTACTGGATGAGTACGTCGACACACTTGGAGAACGAGAACGTCGGGGGACCGTACGTGGGTCGTGTCAACGAGACAGGAAGGAAAGTTATACTGACGAGACTGAGGTTAGCGGACGAGGGTGTTTGCCGATCCTACGTAGGAACATATGGAAGAGAATGTCTGGCCCCATTTGAAGGACTCAACGCACGTCCGTACCCTAACGTCCGAGTACCCCACATGTGTATCCTCCAAACGACTCGAGACGACTCGACGAGAGGTCTTCTGACGTCTCAGATGGACGGGTAGACGCAACGCACGATTAAAGGTGGAGGAATCTAGAAAGAGTTGTTAACGATAGTAGACTGAAAGATTAAAAAGGATACCACACCCACATGTCCCCCTTAGAGGAAAATGTATTAAACGTAAAGAGATTGTCACTCCAATATCGAGTTGTGTGTCTTTTGATTCTAGTACCGTAGACCAGGGTAGTGAAGTGCCCTTTATCTACCCCTTTGTCACCTTTGTCACGGTCTGAAATACAAAACCCCGAGGTTTTAGTGACGGCTACCACTAACGTCGGTACTGTAATTTTCTGTGAATGAGGAACCTTCCTTTCAATACTCGTTGGATCTATCGTATAATTTTTCGTCTCCGTAAAGTAACGGTTGTTTCCAGACAGATCAGTTCCGATACCAAAAAGGTCACCAGTACATACCTACACTCTCAACCTGACACTTCTTTCGACTCCCGGCTTCTTAACTACGAAAACTTGACACCACAACCTTTTCTGAGAACTCTCAGGGAACCTGACGTTCCTCTAGGTTGGTCAGGTAGGATTTCCTCTAGTCAGGACCCACAAGAAACCTTCCTTACTACGACTGCGACTTTGAGGTTATGAAACCGGTGGAGTACGCTTCTCAACTGAGTAACCTTTTCTGAGACTACGACCCTCCCTAACCCCCGTCCTCCTCTTTCCCTATTGTCTCCTACTCTACCAACCTACCGTAGTGGCTGAGCTACTGTACCCAAACCCACCTGAGGTCCCCAACCACTACCTGTCCCTCACGACACTAAGTACCCCAGTGTTTGTCAGTCTGTACTGACTCACTGACTTGACTTGACTTGACTTGACTTGTCACTCCAACCCAAAGGGACCACCGAGTCACCGTTTCTTGGACAGACGATTACGTCCTCTACATCCAAGCTAGAGACCCAGTCCTTCTAGGGAATCTCATCCTTTACCGTTGGGTAAGGTCACAAGAACGGACCCTTTAGGGTACCTGTGTCCTCGGACAACCCGATGTCAGGTACCCAACGTTCTCGACCTGCACTGAATCGCTGATTTGTTATCACTCTAACTCGCACAAAAGTATAAAGGGGAAAATATAGGAACCGGATAACAAGATGGTTTAAAGACTGAAAAAACCAAGTAAAGGAACACATAAGATCTATTCTACAGTCATGTGAAATGACATTTCCGGGTCCGTCATAAAATCCGAAACGGCCGGTAGACAAGAGACGACGTGGTCAAGTCGGCACGGCGACATCGTGCGTCGTCGGTATCTACCACGCTTCACTTACTCACCCGACACAAGGTCATTTCTAAATGGATGCTTTGTCCACCGTTTCGACTCAAACCGGACACTTGGTGTCAAAACAGTTGGAGACAAGATCTATACTGAAGGAGGAACCTAAAACTGTAGTGTCAAGAGAAGAGGACGACAGACACCACAGGAACCAACTAATAAAGTAAAACTACCCAAGTTTAAGTAGACAAAAACAGAGTGTCAAATTTTAAGTACCTCAAGAAGAATTGGAGTTCTATTGTTTGTATAGACTAAAAAAAAGAGAACCAAAAGACAGAAAGTAAGTAAGCAAGTCAGTCATTTAGTACAGACTCAGAAACGTTAGGGTACCTGACATCGGACGGTTCGAGGAGACAGTCACCCTAAAGGGTCCGTTCTTATGACCTCACCCAACGGCAAAGTAAGAGGTCCCCTAGATAGAAGGGTCTAGTCCCTAGTTTGGGTGCAGAGGACGCAACCGTACACCTAAGAAATGGTGACTCGGAGATACCTTCGGGAAATATAAAAATAGAAAGCGTGAAATCTGATAGGTTTTGACTGGGAAAACACACCGCAGATAAAAAGAGATATATCATTTGACCAAAGGATTGTCGTGCCTAAACACCACAACTCTTAGTACGTAGTCAAGGGTGTACATTTACTTAGACAAAAGTAAGACAGGGTGGTCGAATAAATAGACAAGGAGACGGTTGTGGTGTAACGAAAACCCGGAACAGGGCAAAACAAAAAAGTGACACCGAAACATCTAGAAGTGTAGAGTGTCACACCGAGAACAGTGCAAAGGAAAGTTTTCGGGTACTTAGGTGCAGATAAAGTTGTTACGTCTGAAATACGGAAAAGACGACGGTAAACCGAAGTTCCGGAAATATCCTTCTTCGTACTTTATACTTCAGTCCGTTCGAGATTCTCAGTTAAGGGATAACTCACGACAAGTCGATGATAAAGAACTTATGGACGACTAAATCCTGAGAGTCGAAGTTCTCTGGGTCAGGGTCGAGTTTGATGTAATTAATTTTTACATCTGGGTCCCAAAGAGAGAGACGTCTATAAAGGGAATCTTTTTACAAAAATTAGTCTAGGTTTTGGAGAAGGTGAACAAAGAACTCTCCTGTTCCAATCTAAGACCTAAAGATTGTGGTGAAAACTCCGAGATGATGACTTCTTTATTCTTTCTTTAAAAAAGATATCACGTAATCTTGTCTCTACAATTTTGGCTAAGAACTTCGTACGAAATTAAATAGATTTTGTTACTAATAAACTTATCAAATTTATGTTTACACACAAGTTTAGTCAGTCAGTCAAGTCAAGTCAGCGAGTCATCACAGGGTGAGAAACGCTGGGGTACTTAGCGTCGTGCGGTCCGGAGGGATAGGTAGGGTAGAGGACCTCAAGTGAGTCTGAGTCCAGGTAGCTCAGCCACTACGGTAGGTCGGTAGAGTAGGAGACAGCAGGGAAAAAGAAGGACGGGGGTTAGGGAGGGTCGTAGTCTCAGAAAAGGTTACTCAGTTGAGAAGCGTACTACACCGGTTTCATGACCTCAAAGTCGAAATCGTAGTAAGGAAGGTTTCTTGTGGGTCCCGACTAGAGGAAATCTTACTTGACCAACCTAGAGGAACGTCAGTCATAACTAGACATTAATAATATAAAACGCGTATAGTGGGGAAATTAGACACGGATTGTAGTCATGAATTAAAAAAAAGATTACATTTTTATAATAACGGATATTTCCAAAAAGTCTCGGTTTACTACCGTCACTTTTTCAGAAACCGTCAATGTACTCTTTTAAATAACTTTCTCTAAGGGACCTTCAGGTAACCAACCCTAAGGTGCGAAAGTGACGTTTCCGTGTCCAAACTAGAGACCGACCCCTTAATTTTGTAACCTTTTTATCCAAACCTAATACGGTCTTAGGGTACCTGACTCCTCGGACCGCCCGATGTCAAGTATTCCATCGTTTCTCAGCCTGTGTTAACTTCGTTGACTCGCGTTCGTGATCGGTAAAGATTTCAGTCGATAATGTCTTAGGAGTTATTATACAAAACTTAACTGAAACAGAGTCTTGATTGACAATATATTATTTATATAATTGGTCCTTTTTTTTATATATATATATATCCCTCAAGGGACCAGAGTCAAGTCAAGTCAAGTCAGGTCAACGAGTCAGTACAGGCTGAGGAACACTAGGGTACCTGACGTAGTGGTTATGGACCTCGAATGAGTTTGCGTACAGGTAGCGCAACCGCTACGGAAGGTTGGTAGAGTAAGAGACGACAGGGGATGAGGAGGGACCAGATCACCAATCTTAAACCGTGAAAGTGACGACACCGAGTCCAAGTTAAGGACCAGTCCTTTGACTCTAGGACATTCGACGCGTCCGTTTTCCCTTTTTCATTTATATATATAAATATAAATACGTGTATTTACGTAATATATGTGTGTGTGTGTACGTTTATGGTCGAATACATTGACCTTTCAGGTCATCTACCGAAACAATCTAGATCCCCAAGTTCGTTGTAGTGACCCCGAAAGAGAGAGGAAAATAGACGTAGAGAGTAGAGTCGATGGACGTAATAGTCCGTTAAAGAAAGCGGTTTCGTCGGATTGACTTGACTTTGTAAGTGAGTCAACACGGGTTGACAAGTCCTGTGGTACCTGACCCCGGGTAGTACGGGAAGACAGGTACCCTAAGAGGTTCGTTCTTATGACCTTACCCAACGGTAAGGGAAGAAGTCCCCTAGAAGGGTTGGGTCCAGAGGACGTGACGTGCGTCTAAGAAATGGTAGACTCGGTGGAAGTTATATAAGCTCTGAAGATCACAGAAATAACAAGGATTGTAATCTTTAGACTTAAACCGTTATTCCTCAAGTACTAGACTCGGTGTCAGTTGAGGACCAGAACAAAAACGACTGACATGTCTCGAAGAGGTAGAAACGACGTTTCTTATATTAGTTAGACTAAACCCACAACTGGCAGACCACCACAGGTACACATCTCAGAAGAGAACACAACAACCTTCTCCCATAAACGATACTAGTCACGTAAGAGAACCGTTTTGAGATAATCGGAAACGGAACGAAGTAAGGCATAAGGTTCCGGTTTAAACGGACAATGGGGTCCACAAAGAACTGAAGGATGAAAACGTAAGGTCAGGGGATATTACTTTTCCTGTAGAAAAAACCCACAATCAAGATTTTCCAGAACATCCAGAAGTATCTTGGCAAGTTGAAGTCGAAGAAGTCGGAATGACCAACCCCGTATCTGAACCTAATGACACTATAACTCACCAAACGGAACCTTTGCTTGTCTCTAGTAAGACAGCAAAAACTCTAACGTAGGTTCATGACGTAAAGTCTGAGAAAACAACTGGTACTACCGATGAGGTAAAGAAGATTCCCTAAGGACGGGTGTCATCATCTACATTACCAGTAGACTCAATTTAAGTGGGTAAGGTCAGGTAAAATCAAGTGACTAAGGATCTTACAGCTACAAGTGGGAACGGTAGAGGACAAACTGGTGAAGGTCAAACGAAACTAAGTACCTGGATTGTAAGGTCCAAGGATACGTTATAACGAGAAATGTCGTAGTCTGGAACGAAGATAGTGGTCAGTGTAGGTGTCGACCCATAACAAAAACGAAACCGAGGTAGGGGATTAAGAAAGACCTTAATAAAGAGGTGACTAGAGGTCATCGTATAACCCGTGGATGACTGGACCCTCAAGGAGAAAGTTATAGGATAGTAAAACGGAAAAGTATGACAAGTACCCCAAGAGTTCCGTTCTTATGACTCCACCAAACGGTAAGGGAAGAGGTCACCTGGTGTACCACAGTCTGGAGAGGTGATACGGGCGGGTAGAACCCACCGGGGTGTCCCGTACCGAATCAAAGTGACTTAATCTGTTCCGACACCAGACTCACTAATCTAACTGATCAAAAGACACTAATACCAAAGTCACACAGACGGGAGACTACGGGAGAGCGTATTTTAATTTTCTGTGAAGGAGGAACCTTCCTTTAATACTGGTTGGATCTCTCGTATAAGTTTTCGTCTCTGTAATGAAACGGTTGTTTCTAGGCAGATCAGATCCAATACCAAAAAGGTCACCAGTACTTACCTACACTCTCAACCTGATATTTCTTTCGACTCGCGGTTTCTTAACTACGAAAACTTGACACCACAACCTCTTCTGAGAACTCTCAGGGAACCTGACGTTCCTCTAGGTTGGTAGGTAAGACTTCCTCTAGTCGGGACCCACAAGTAACCTTCCTGACTACGACTTCGACTTTGAGGTTATGAAACCGGTGGAGTACCCTTCTCAACTGAGTAATCTTCTCTGAGACTACGACCCTTCCTAACCACCGTCCTCCTCTTCCCTTACTGTCTCCTACTCTACCGACCTACCGTAGTGACTGAGCTACCTGCACTCAAACTCACTTGAGGTCCTCAATCACTACCTGTCCCTCCGGACCACAAGACGTTAAGTACCCCAGCGTTTCTCAGCCTGTACTGACTTGCTAACTTGACTTGACTTGACTTATAATCTTCTTTGTGAAAAGAGTAGTTTGTAAGCATAGGTGGGGTGGTTTCACCTGAGAGTAACAGACTAACCTATTTAGTACCCCCGTCTCTTCCACCAGTGTACGTACTGTCAGGGAAGCTAAAGTTCTCACCCCGTAGGGGTTTTCCTCTCTTCGACCCGTCGGGTCCTGCGGGTAGAGGAGAGTCGACGGGACAGAGGTGTTAGACCTGTTGAGACTTCTGACTTCTGACTTCTGACGACGCCCCCGTCTGGGAGTCCGAGTTTCTCAAACGCAGTGAACCTTCTCGGGGTGCTAGTCGTTCTATAGTTCGACCCTGATCACTCGACCAGACAGACAGCGACAACCAGAGAGGAGATGGGGTGTGCCGGAACACTAATATGACGACAACGAAGTTTGGGTGACACCGTGGTTCACTCCAGCAACAAAAAGGGTTTGTAGGTTTCAGGGGGTATCGATGACGGTAAAGGACAGGCGTCCACACTCTAAGACGACAGAGGAAGGAGCTCAGTCTGAGAAGAAAGTAAGAGTGCCGGTCAGAAGTGAGAGAAGGGAGTGAGAGACGGACGGTGGAGGTGTGAACGAGGTCCGAATAGCAGACTGTAGGTCTACTACTAGGACAGAGAAAGGATAGGGTCAGGCAGGACGTGTATCGGTGTACAATTTGAGGGATTTCATATCAAAGAAAAAATTTTTTTACGAAAATTTTATAAATTAACCTACGTGGTCTAGAATCAACTCCGTACGTCCAAGAATCAAAGTCGTACACCATAGATCCAGGGACTGACCCCTCGTTTAGACGTACCAAGGGGACGTAACCCTCGTACCTCAGAATTCGGACCTAGTGGTGCCTTCAGGGATCGAAGAATTTTTTTTAAAAAATTACTAAAAAAAACACCCCCCTTCTCACCAATTTTCACACAGAGTCAAACATAATGACGTTACTGTCGTATCGTCTCGGGAGTTTTTGAGTCCCCGAATGGGACACCCATAAATAATGACCGCTCACAAATAGGCAGACGACTCCGAGTCGGTCAGACCTGACTCGACCCCCGAGACGAAGGGCAACCCCGTCGAAACACAGAGGACGTCCAGACTCCCCCGTCGAGACGGGTGTCCTGGAAGGAGAGGGGCGGTGGAGGACAAGTCTCCCACCCGAAACGGTCTCCCACGAGAAGAGTGCCGTTACGTCTTTGCGCCTCTGAAGGGTTCCGGATCTCAACCTTTGACTGTGTAGTAGTAACCGGTTCGAGTTTCAGTTCCCTGGTCCTCTCTATCAGCTGGAGGCGACTCGGATACCTTCCCACACCTACGTCTCTTTTCCCCTCTGGACCTCAGTAATTGGGTTAGATGGCGTCTCAGGTGAGATCTGAGATGGTAGACCTAAAGTCTCAGAGGGTAACAGACCAGAGGGAGGTTAGTAGGTAGGTTATGGGAAACCCGAGAAGTAGACCCTGTACAAAGTACCTGGAACCCTTAGAATATCTTCGGTCTGTTCTAACCCGTTAAGGTCTGTCGTTTGATATAAGTGTGACGTCCGGTTTGAATCGGACGGGGGACGAAGAAAGGGTGGTGTGTGTTTTTTCTCCCCATAAAATACCCAGATGAGCAATAACCATCCGAAATGTTTTATTTGTTTACAATTGTTAAAAAAGGAGATCCTTTATTTGATTCGGTCTCTAGAAGAAATACTAAAAAAATACATCAAGAAATCCCTTTTTGTTTTAGAGTTCCTTAATAAAAGAGTTATTTGTCACCGTTGTCAAATAAAAACAACCGAACTGAATTTAGGAGGGGGTGAAAGAAAAAAACCTAACTCTCCAACTGATGTCTTTACTCTTTCTCTGGTAAAAAAATAAGGAAAAAAACACACACACCAAAGAGACCGACCTTTTCTTTTTCAGACGTAAGAATGACATAAGTCACATGAAGTTTCTATATTTTTAAATCTATAGTCCCAATACCAACAAGATCTAAAGTCAGATAAATATTGAAGGAGTATAAAGTGTAAACAAACTGGAGTCCAATTTCCTTACGAAAACTTTTCATATTGCTAAACTAGGATCGTTACCTACATCGTTTTTATGACCCCAGTTATTCAATTTAATTTTCCGAATTTTATTTTTTTCTTCTTCTTTTTCTTCTTCTTTTTGATCTGAAACGGTTGAAATTCGAATCCTAATGTACTGTTATCCTCTTAGAGGATCGACACAAGGATGTTTTTCAAATACCACGCTTTTTATAAAAGGTTGCAATTGGTTTCATTTCTTTTTTTAAACTTAATCTTCTTTGATTAAAGGATTATAAAACTTGAGTAAAAGTACCGAATGTATCCTGAGAAGTGATCTAAACAAAAGTCATAAAAATGTATACATAAAATAAAGAAAAATGAAGGCGTCTTCTTTTATATACTTATAAAGGTACACACAACCTCACAATGTTATATTGGAATTCATATACAAAATCATTAAATAACTCTCGTTTCTTTTGTTCAAAATTTCGTCATACATATACACAACATAAACAATTCTCACAACAACAAGTCAACGAGTCAGCACAGGTTGGGAAACGTTGGGGTATCTTTATACACGCACACACACACACACACACACACACACGCACACTTAGTAGATAGGTAGATACCTCTCTCTCTTTTTATGTGTGTATGTTATCTTTTTACGAATTCTTAGATAGATATTCCTTTGGTAGTCTTATAAGTATTAATAGAAACTTACAATTGAAAGAGGAGTACGGGGGTAACTAAATAAAGGTATATAATGTTAGTCAGATATTACTTATATATAACTTATGATTTACCCTAAAATTTTCTCTCTCTACCCGAAGGGACCACCGAGTCATCATTTCTTAGGCGGACGGTTACGTCCTCTATGCCCAAACTAGGGACCAGACCCTTCTAGGGTGCACGGTCCCTCGTCGATTCCGGCACGCGGTGTTCGCAACTCGGACACGAGACCTCGGACCCTCGATCTTCGTGACTTCAGACGTGCGGGGTCTCGGGACGAGGTGTCCTCTTCAGTGACGTTACTCTTCGTACACGTGACGTTGTTTCTTGTCGGGGCCGAGTAGTGTCGATCTCTTTTCGGCCACACCGTCACTTCTGGTCGTGTCGGTGTATCTCTATTTATTTTGACAAAAATTTTTCCCTTTCTCTGTACATTGTCAACCCGGAAAAGTTGGAGACCTTAGGATTTTGAGGAGATTTAACCTCTTTTGATCACTGCTTTTGAAGTCTTCTTCGGAACTAAAACTTGCGACCTTTAGTAGGCCGATCGACATAACGAAGTAATCCGTCTTTTGATCTTACTCCTTATAATATGTACCTTCTCCTACTTAACCCCATGGTTACTAACAAAGAAGTGGTCTGTCCAGGAGTAATTAGGGATCTGATCACATGTTTTATGTCTTCTCATTCAAGGGGGAAGGGGGTGGGGAGGTGTTTTCTTTATATCCTCGGGTCTCAAGGGAGGTTCAGGTCCGAAAACGTAGTCAAAGTCCTCGTTGAATCTCCTTTTATCAGTCTTCTGGTCTCAGTGTGTCTAATTATAATACCTTTTTGTCTCACCAAGGTTTATCCTTTTCCTCATGCAGTTCCGACACATAACAGTGGGACGAATAAATTGAAGATACGTCTCATGTAGTACTCTTTACGACCTGACCTTCTTTGTGTTCGACCTTAGTTCTAACGGCCCTCTTTATAGTTATTGGAGTCTATACGTCTACTGTGGTGGGAATACCGTCTTTCACTTCTCCTCGATTTTTCGGAGAACTACTTTCACTTTCTCCTCTCACTT
Organism: Capra ibex; assembly: GCA_006410555.1. Classification (NCBI taxonomy): domain Eukaryota; kingdom Metazoa; phylum Chordata; class Mammalia; order Artiodactyla; family Bovidae; genus Capra; species Capra ibex. The sequence continues at coordinate 4,893,699 of SJYO01048061.1, read as the reverse complement.
TTTCAACCGAATTTCGAGTTGTAAGTCTTTTACTTCTAGTACCGTAGGCCAAGGTAGTGAGGTACCCTTTATCTACCCCTTTGTCACCTTTGTCACAGTCTGAATTAAAAAACCCCGACGTTTTAGTGGCGTCTACCACTAACGTCGGTACTTTAATTTTCTGCGAATGAGGAACCTTCTTTTCAATACTGGTTGGATCTGTCGTATAAGTTTTCTTCTCTGTAATGAAACGGCTGATTCCAGGCAGATCGGTTCCGATACCAAAAAGGTCATCAGTGCATACCTACACTCTCAACCTGACACTTCTTTCGACTCACGGCTTCTCAACTACGAAAACTTGACACCACAACCTCTTCTGAGAACTTTCAGGGAACCTGACGTT
>SJYO01048061.1:4824546-4893235 GCA_006410555.1 Capra ibex | reverse complement strand
CTTCTCAACTGAGTAACCTTTTCTGAGACTACGACCCTCCCTAACCCCCGTCCTCCTCTTCCCCTGTTGTCTCCTACTCTACCGACCTACCGTAGTGCCTGAACTACCTGCGCTCAGACTCACTTGAGGCCCTCTACCACTACCTGTCCCTCCGGACCGCACGACACTAAGTACCCCAGCGTTTCTCAGCCTGTGCTGACTCACTGAATTGACTTGACTTGACTTCCCTCTATAATTGAATACGAACCTCTAAAAGGAATACGTCGTCATGAACTTTTTTATCGGTGCAAGTTACTCTACAATACTTATTCTAATTTATGAGTATTATACGTATCCAATCTTAAGCCGTCCCGTAAAATAAAGAGTCTTTAGTTCTCCTTCCTGTCTCGATGACATTTAATAAGTAATAAACCCAAAGATTTACATCAAGCGATTGTAAATTTATGGTCTCTTGTGAAGTGACTTCTTTATTATCATCAAATACTTGTTCCGTTAGAGTGTTGACCAAAAATCTTAGATGTCACACACTCGATGATACGGATAACGTTCCTTATGTCTCTGCTTACTCCTATACCAGAAACGTAAGTCTCTCGAGTCGAATAGTCTGTATATTCAAGTTCTACACGAAACAGGAAAACAAAATTTATTAAGAATCTCGTTGTTTATTTTTATTTCGAGGTATTGGTCACTTACAATCGGAGTCCTTATCCGAGAAAACAATCTACCTGGTAAAAACGACACTTAGTTCCGACAAATACAGTAGTGCTCGACCCCTCATTTCCAAATCTTTTCCCCCTAATTCTTTAGTAAGTCTCTTTAATGTAGTGTATTTTAGGGTTTACGGGTCAAATAGTCCTACTTAGATTCAAACCAAGGATAACGATTTTCTCTTTTTTTTCGCTGAGTGTACAATGAATGTTCGTTTGGAATCCCGTATGGTAAATAATAGTCGTTATTTGTCTAGACTAAGAAAACATTTGCTCTAACAGTCCCGGGTCCCCTAAACAGTCTCGGACCTATTAGGAGTTTAGCAGACGGACGGGATGGTCCCTGCCCTCCTTTAACAGTCATTATTCCGACCAATCGTCAGAAGAACAGACCACGTAATTTCTAATAAGGTGTTTTCGGTCTCCCAGAATTGGTTGGTCGAAAGTAGTATCCCAAGTTACAATGTGTAAAATAGTTCAGAGGACAGGTGTCTCCGACCCTTCTGAGACAGTTGACACGTTCAGCGACCCGGGACTCAGACCCTTAGTCTCCGACCCTGAACCCCTCAAAAGTTCGGTCATACCATATACTTTGTCTGGGTCTCGAGACACCGGTACCTCTGCGGTCGTACGCATACCATGGGGTGACAGGTGTCCGTTGGTACCACGTCCCAGAGACACAGTGCGACGCAATCCCTGGACCCAGATCCTCCCATTCTGACACCGAAGAGAAGAAGAAAAACTGAATAACAAGTATACTAAATTTAAATTACAAAAATTATTTATTATGTACATTTACCAAGTTTTCAAAATTTTAAAGGCTTCCCTATGCCACCTTTGGAAGGGGTAGCGGTAGACGTACACGGAGCAGGGACGAAGGAGGTTGTCCACTGGGGATAGTAAATCTTCGTAATAAAAAGGAAAGCTCGAAGGGACCACCGAGTCTACCATTTCTTAGACAGACGTTGTGTCCTCTGGGTCCAAGGTAGGGACCCAACCCTTCTAGGGGATCTCCTCCCGTACCGTTGGGTGAGATCATAAGAACGGACCTCTTAAGGTACCTGTCTCCTCGGACCACCCGACGCCAGGTGGTTCCCGACGTTTTTCAGTTTGTGCTGACTCACTGATTGTGTGTGTGTGTGTAAAAAGGGAAGTCTCAAAAAAAGAATTAATACGTCAGTTTTAAAATTATTGTTTTTTATGATAAAAAAAATTGTACCAGTTTCTATGAACCTATTGAGGTCTAAAACTTTTTTTGCCGGATCGGGTTGTCATGTTGTTACGTAGAGACATGTCTTGTAAGGTATCTAGTTGTCTTTTTTACAAATTCGTGTTTTTATTCTTTATAAATTTCTCTTAGAGATTCGTCGTAAAATAAAGACGTTTTTCTGTATGTCATGACTAATTTATGATGTTCACCAAAAGTAAATACTTTTATGTCGAGTCCGAGACGTGGTCCTCTTCGGGAGTGTTACTCTTCGGACATGTGACGTCGATCTCTCGACGGGGTTGGACGACGTTGTCCTCGTTCCGGAGTGTATCGTTGCTTCTGTGTCGTGTCGGGTTTTATTTTGTTTAAATTTTTAATTATTTCACACTTGGTATAAAAATAAACAGAAGAAAAATGTGTTTTCTATCTTATATTATGTTAACAAGACACGGCACAGAAAAAAAGGGAACGTTACGTAAGATAAGATTACTTTGACGAAGACATAATGATGTAAGTCTTTAATCATTTTTCTTATTCCTGTATTTGACAATTCCTTTAAGAAAAATACTAACGTATGAAAAGATAACAAAGTACATGCATGAAATTTTTTAACCGGGGTACTACTTTGTAAATCTAAAAAGGGATTATAAAACGTTATTGTTTAGTACTATGCTACTTATTGGTACGTGTAATCAAGGAAGTGTTCAATAATGACAAATGGAAAGTATCCCGATGGATCATCATCGGTTCTGTCCCCGGCGAAAGGAATCGTGGTATTCAATTATTTAATTGAATAATAATTCAATTAAATTATATAAAGATTATCTAAAGATTTTCTAAAAGATTATCTAAAAATTTTTAACTTCATATCAACCAAATATTATACAATCAAAGTCCATATGTCGTTTCACTAAGTCAATATGTATGTATGTGTGTGTATAAGAAAAAGTCTATTAGAAGGGAATAACCAATAATATTTTATAACAAGGTATATCAAGGTATGGATGGTATATCAAGGGACGATATACCATCCAGGGAAAACCAAAAAATATATATATATGTATATATTATTACACACATACAATTAGAGTTTGAGGATTAAATAGGGGGGTGGTAAGGGAAAAACACTTTCACTTTCAGCGAGTCAGGACAGGTTGACAAACGCTGGGGTTCCTGATATCTCGGGTACCCTAAGAGGTCCGGTCTTATGCCCTCACCCATCGGAAAGGGAAGAGGTCCCCTAGAAGGGCTGGGTCCTTAGCTTGGTCTCAGAGGACGTGACGTCCGCCTAAGCGGTGGTTGCCTCGATAGTCCTTTCGGGAAACCATTGGTGTTCAGGGAAAAAACCACTGGTATCCAAACAAAAGATGTAGACACCCAGATAAAGACAAAACATTCGTTCAAGTAAAGATAGTAAAAAAATCTAAAGTATACATTCGTTCTATACTAAAACCAAAAAGAGACAGACTGAAGGAAGTGAATCAAACTATTAGAGATCCAGGTAGGGGTAACACCGTTTACCATAAGACAGTAAGAAAAGTGCGGACTCAACATCAGGTGACATGTGTACGTGGTGTGAAAATGGGCACGGAGACGACTCCCTGTAAATCGAATGAAGGTGCAGAACCGATAGCATATGTCACGACGTCCCTTGTGACACCACGTATATCAAAAAACTTAAGCAAAAGCCGACTTCTACTTCGAGGTTATGAAACCAGTGGACTACACTTCTCGGTTGAGTAACCTTTTCTAGGACTACGACCCTTTCTAACTTCCGTCCTCCTCTTCCCCTACTGTCCTACTCTACCGACCTACCGTAGTGGCTGAGCTGCGTTTACTTAAACTCGTTTGAGTCCCTCTATCACTTCCTGTCCCTTCGGACCGTATGACATCAGGTACCCCAGTGTTTTTCGGCTTGTCCGGACTCACTGACTTGTTGTCGTTAGTCGATAAGGTACTGTGTTCACCCTAACGACCTACATCATGTAAAAATGTCCATTGTTTGCAGGATAAATAAAGGATTTGCACATTAAACACTTCTCAGCCCGTTCCTCAGTAAAGTTTCGGACCGATATTGAAGGCACGGAGGAGGTAAGAGTGAGAATAGGAATGCACTGAGGAAGTAAAGGAGAGTAGTGAGTTTTGATTGTTGGACCGGTCCACCGAGTCACCATTTCTTAGGTGGACGATTACGTCCTCTACGTTCTCTGCGTCCAAACTAGGGACCCGGCCCTCCTACAGGACCTCCCTCCCCTACCGTTGGGTGAGGTGATAAGAACGGACTTTTTAAAGTGCCTGTCTCCTCGGACCACCCGACGTCAGGTACCCCAGGCTTCTCAGTCAGTACTGACTCGTGCGTGGCGTAAACGGGAGGGGGGAACTTAGAGTAGTAAAAGTCGACGTAAACTTGCCGATAAACAGAAGAGAGTCTCCATCCTGTTTCACCACGACTTCCTAAAGGCTGGAGAGGAATCGTTCAGTTGAAGGGTCGATAAGTGAGTTGTAAATAAATCGTAGATGACCCAGAGTCGTAGTAAACTCCGTAACTTGTGTGTCACCTTTTGTTTCGTTTGAGTCCAAGGTGGGGGTGTCCCGAATGTAAGATTACCTTCCGTCGTTTACTTACTGTCATTGCGGTCCGTTATTCGTTCATTCACATATTACACTGAAGTCCGGAACCCAGAGTTAAATTTGTCAAGTCCTCACCTCTTAGGAAAAGTTTACTGTATGTCTCTTTTCTAGGGTTTTAAGACCGAACTTTTTCATGACTTCGACGAGAGAAATCTTTGAAAGGCAGTTCCTCCAAGACCGGTCTCGCTCTCAAACTACTAAGACAGACTGTGACTATCTCTACAAACGCCAGTAGACTTGGTTGACACGGTGAAACCCGAACTTTAACCGACCAAACATACTTCGTCACACGAACCCGTCCAAAATAAAAATGACCTACATAAGCGAAGAAGGACGACGACATGATTTACTGGTGTTGGAACCACGGAATTTTGTTGTGTCGAAATAATAGAATGTCAAGACCTCCATTGTTCAGGTTTTATCGAGAGTACCCCTATTTTGACTCCGCAGTCGTTTTGACACAAGGAGGACCGTCGACCTCTCCTCTTCGGCAAAGGAACGGAAGAGGTCAGAGACCTTCTACGGACGTAAGGAGCGGAACCCGGGGAGTAGGGAGACTTGAACTCAGATACAGCATAGAACAAGACTGGGACTAGGAGAACGAAGAGACAGGGTTCCTGGCACACTAATGTAACCCGTATCGGTGTGTTAGGTCTTATTAGTGGGGTAGAGTTCTAGGAATTAAAGTAGTGTAAACGTTTCATTGTATAAGTGTCCAAGACCTTTATTCGTACGTCTGTAGCACCCCCGATAATACGTCGGGTGTCGTGTCCGTTAATTCTTTTTTTTCTTTGACCCCTGAAGGGACCGCCAGGCTACCAATTCTGAGGTACGAAGGTTACGTACTCCGTTCTCAAACTAGAGACTAGTTCCTTGATTCTTGAACACACGACACTCCACTCAGGTTTTATATTTTTCAAAAAGTTTTAATTTTTTCTTCTTTGTCGTATATATAATTCTATTAATATATGATACTATTAATATATAATAAGATATATTATATATAATTATTAATATATAATTCTATTAGGAATTATATTTTTCACTTAATTTCACTGTCCCCAAGGGAATAGACGTGTGGGAGAGGTCATAAGTAACACTCCACCCACTTCGGTCTCGGACAATATGTCTCGCTTCGTTCAGCCTTTCTCTTTCTGTACGTATAACTACGTACTCATACCTTAGATCTCTCTACCATGACTACTTCGATAAACGTCCCGTAATTACTTCTTCGTCGGTGTCTCTCCTCTGAACACCTATGTCCTCCCCTTCCTCTCCCACCCTGCTTACCTCTCTTATCATACCTTTGTATGTGTAGTGGTACACATTTTGTCTATCGGGCACCCTTAAACGACACACAGTTCCCCTCAAGTTGGGTCACGGGACACTGGGGGACCTCCCCACCCTACCCCACTCTCCAACCCCCCCGTAGGTCCTTCTTCCTCTATACACGCATGGACACCGACTAAGCACAACTACGTACCGTCTTCGGTTGTGTTATAACATTTCGTTAATAGGAGGTTAACTTTTTTTTTTTTTCGTTGTCCCTTTTGATTCGTTTCCTATTTTTAGAACCGTCTCCTATGGAGTTCTAACTTTGAAGGTCAAACTGTTTACTAAAGATTTGCAGACAGTCTAAGGTCCGACACAAGGCCCCCGAACCCTATGTAGTCACTTGTTTTGTCCGTTTTTAGAGACAAGAGTGTCCCGAATGTAAGTTGTCTTCGTAGCGTTTATTATAGATCAATAAATCTTCACGAAACCGTTTTCAGACAATTGGAAACGGGACGAAGTAAAACATGAGGTTCGGGTTTGAACGGACAATTACGTCCATAGAGAACTGAAGGATGAAAACGTAAGGTCAGGGACTCCTACTCCCGAAGAGACTATCTTAGGAGGACGTTACGCCCTCTGGATCCAAACTAGGGACCCAACCCTTCTAGGGGACCTCTTCCCTTCTCGGGTGAGGTCACAAGACCGGACCTCTTAAAGTACCTGTTTCTCAGCCTGTGCTGACTCACTGAAAGTGAAAGTGAAAAAGGGGAAGTGAAAAAGGGGATCCTACTCTGATTTGTTGTTGTTTCCCGAAACCTTTTTTCCTTCACTTAGTCCCCTTCCCGGGGTCTCTCTCAGGGTCTCCCTCTCACATCCTCCAACCTTTCCACCCCCACCCCCTCCGCCCCCACCACCCCCAACCCTTTGGTAGACGGACTCTGTGATCCCCCGCGACGTCGTGTCAAAGTCTCCGACTCTAAGCTTTTCTTGGAATCAATGTGTTAGTCATAAACCCTCGGTCTTCCTTAAAATCTCCAGTCGATTCGGATTGAAGGGGGTGGAATATTTCTCTTTCGACTCCGAGTTTTTCAGGTGTTACACCAGAGATCAATCAAACGTAAACCGGATTTAAACTGTCTGTCAGAGGAGAGAGGGGTTCTTTCGGTCTGTGTCAGTAGTGCAATAGTTTCCGTCGCGGACGGTCCTCCATTCCGACCCTCCCAAAACATAATCTCGTCGCCCTCCGGACCTACCAAAGTCTCACATCAAGATAGGTACGGTGACAACTTTTTAATAAGATGTCTTGAAGATTATACGAAGAAAGATTCACGTTGTAAGACTTCAGAACTTAGTCACTGTGACCGGAGGTCGGAAACTCTGCGTTGAAACCACTTTTATTGGATGTACCCGGTCTGTGGGTTTCCTTCCCCTTTTACCTAATACTATTTCTCGGAAACCACAAACATTGTTTCCTTATTACGTCGAAGTAAAAGGATTAGCCGTGACGACATTCACCAATAAATTCAATAAGTTCGAACTTTACTAATGACATTTGGTACCCAACTAATAATAACAATAAGTCATAGAGGACCCCACACTGACAAAAGGTTTTAACATCGACTCGGTTATGTTTTTAAGTCATGGAGCTTCTAATTGTCACTCTCAATAAGCTCAAAGTACTGTTAATAATTCTGGTTTACCACCCTGAAGGGGCCGTCAGGTCACCAATTCTGAGACGGGAAGGTTACGTCCCTTGGTCCCAAGCTAGGGAACAGTCCCCTGGATCCTAGGACGTAAGAGACGACAGTCTTCTTTTTGTTTTTCTGGTTCACCACTGTTACATGGGACAAAGGTAAGTCCTCTGGGAACGCAACCTCCCGTCGCAACGAACTCTGAACCCACAAGGACACCAAATCAGACCTCGTCGGGAGAGACGAACGAGGCCAGAAGGAGATTGCAGAGTCCGAGTGAGGGGTCCAGGTCAAAATAGGGAAGAGACGTCTCGGAGGACCAAAGGGACCGGGAGAGTGTGTCTTCCTTAACGTCGTAGAAAAGATAAAGGTATAAGGAGCAGGGTGTACGTGGTCGTCTGAGTCTCGAGTGGACAAAAAGGGTGAATGGACCGACGGGGAAAGAACGACGAAAAATTTTAGCAAACAAAAAAAAATTTCTTAATTTTTGTCTTGATGGTATACTAGGTTGATAAGATGAGGACCCGTAAATAGGTTTCTTTTACTTTGTGATTAATCTTTTCTATACACGTGTGCCTACGAGTATCGCCGCAATAAGTGTTATCGGTTCTTCACCTGGGTTGGAGTCACAGGTAATTGTCTACTGACCTATTTCTTCTACATCACTTGTGTATGGTACCTTATAATGAGTCGATGTTTTTTCCTTAAATTTTTGACGATAAACGTTTTTGTATCTACCTGACCTCCCATAATACGAAACACTTCATTCAGTCTATCTCTTTCTGTTCATTTATGACCTACAAAAGTGAATATATACCTTAGATTTTTTATTTTGTACTTACTCATATTCTTTTGTCTGAGTACCTATACTTACTGAAATTTACCGTCCATTATATATTTTTATAACTTAATGATACAATATGTAGACTTTGATATATTGTAACATTTAGTCAATATGAAATTTTTATCCAATTACTTTAGAAAAAAGAATAAACCTTTTTATACTTGAAGTATTTTAAGTGGTAAAATTGGCATAATGTACATGTCGAGTGACCGCAATTCATGTGAGTGTGACGACACCTGGGTAGTGGTAGGTGGGGATCTGGAGACAAGTAGAAAGTCTTTCTGAAGTAGAAAGACTTGAGACATGGGTAGTCTGTGATCGAGGGATAAAGGGAAGGGAGGTCCGGGACCGTCGGGGGTAAGAGAAAGACAGAGATACTTAAACTGATGAGACCCCTTGAAGTATATTCACTTTAGTACATATCATGGACAGGAAAAAACTGACCGAATAAAGTAAATCGTATTACAGGAGTTCGAGGTAGGTACAACATCGAGTACGGACTTGATACTCTAGTCCTTAGTACAGTTATTTACAAACAGACTCGACCTTTTCTTACTCAACCTAAACTTCCATTTCAGTACTCTAGACAAGTCAAGTCAAGTCAACGAGTCAGCACAGGCTGAGAAACGCTGGGGTACTTGGTGTCGTGTGGTCCGGAGGGACAGGTAGTGGTTGAGGACCTCAAGTGGGTTTGAGTACAGGTAACTCAACCACTACGGTAGGTCGGTAGAGTAGGACAGTAGGGGAAACGGAGGGCGGAAGTTAGAAAGGGTCGTACTCCCAGAAAAGTTTACTCAGTCGAGAAGCGTAGTCCACCGGTCTCATAGCCTCGAAGTCGAAGTTGTAGTCAGGAAGGCTACTTGTGAGTCCTTAGACATCTATCAGAGTTTTCTCTCCTTTATTTGTGACTGACGGGGTACAGTTGTCCCACTCGGATGTCCTGGACCCCGAAGTGGAGGTGGAAGGTCTCGAGTACTCTTACAGAGAACCCTTGTTGGGGTTGGACCATAGGGTTTCCGTTCCTTTAAGACCCTCTTCACCAGGGTCGGTTCGACTCGGTTGTGATACTTTCGTTAGTGCTACGATAATGTCACATAAGGTGTGTCCTCTCTCGAAGGTATAACCGGTCTACCTCTATTCCTGGTTTGGGAGAGAGCTGTTAAATGTAAAGACCACTGACCTTCTTAAAAGGTGCCTACCAGAGACCGAGGTACGGGAGGTTTAAGACAAAGAGAAAATGATGCGTGCGTGACGACCCCGGTCCACGGGTTCCCCGTACAAGAATAACCCTATACTGGAGACTGGAAACGTAGAAATACGTGTGTTCAGTCATGTCACCCGTCGTCTTGAGGACTTTCGGTAAGAATTTGGTCTTGACGAGTATTAATTTGTACCTTCACTGACGTTTAGTGTCTTTGCATAAGATAATTTAGATTCGGTTTATACAGGGTCGAGTCGAAAAGGAATCGACCTGAGGGTTTTATGTACGTCGACAAGGTTGCGGTAGGTTGTAGTTCCTTTAGACTCTCTCCATGTCAACCTCATCTGCTTCTTTCATAGAATTGGTTGTCATCAATTTTATAGAATGAAACCATGTCAAATGTTTTTGTTTACGGGAACACGGGACCACCCGTGAACCTCCCCTGGTCACGTTCAGTCGCCGGGACTCCAATTGACCGAAACCTATTTAAACGTAGACCGAGAAAGATACGTTCCGTAATAAACTTAACTAAAAATTAAAAAACAATGCTTATAAAAATTTGTATACATTTAACTCCTTGTGTATTATTTGGGGTGAGGGTGGGTACATGGGTAAAGAGTCGAAGTTGTTACTAGTAGCAACTAACCAATAAGACCATGGGTGGGAGCAGTGGACGTTCGGGTCACACGCGACCTCACCACTACGAAGACAATCGGAAGGAAGAATAGAGTGGTCTAACGAATTGAGTTGTTCCAGAGTGTCTTAATAAGTTGGACGATTTAAATTAAAAAAATCACGGGAACCTCGTTTGTGTTAAAAGAAAAAGAAAGTCAAAACCTCCGGACTCATTTCTGTCTAAACTGATCGAGGTCCTTTTCTTGAGATAGGGAAAGAGATAATATAGACCTTTTTATCAAAGGAGGTCCTTAGGCATATGCTCCATCTACTTCAATTATTTCAGATGGTTGTAATCCTTCACTTCACTTCAACGAGTCAGCACAGGCTGAGAATCACTGGGGTACCTGACATCGGATGGTCCGAGGAGTCAGGTACTCTAAAAGGTCCGTTCTCAGGACCTCACCCAACGGTAAAGGAAGAGGTCCCCTAGAAGGACTGGGTCCCTAGCTTGGGCCCAGAGGGTGTAACATCCGTCTGCGAAATGGCAGACTCGATGGTCCCTTTGTTAGGAATTTTGGGTGTTCAATCATTAGAGTGTTCTCCAAGTTATTTTGGTGTCATCAGGACCAATCTTACCCGTATCGATATTAAAGAAGTTCGTCTTAAACTTTCTTTAACCTTAGTCGTTTTCTCAGTGACCACCAACATAAAATGGATTTTTTAACTATTCCAGGCCCCGTAAAAATCATTCCTATTGTTGAGTGTACCGTCAAGAGTCTTAATATTACTCCGGTCTCCTTGTAAAAGTAGAATATAAATAATTTATGGGTGTCCACCGTTCAGTGACCCGGAGCACGACCCCCGTGTGTCGTTACTGTTCTATGTGACCCAGGGACGAGAATTTCTCCAGTGTAAGATAAAGATATCTGTCACAAAGATCTCGTCTCGTGAGCGTCGGAAAGACACTCACCCTTTCAGGTTTGTAGGGGATCGGGATGAAAGATTTACTGTTGGTGTGTGAGGGTTTGGGTAGGCTGATACCCGTATGAGGGAGGGTGGAACTCTTGGTGCCCTCCTTCCCGTTCTCATTCTTTCATTTGAGTGTTCAACCATTTCTTTGCGACACTACGCCCGACACTACCTCTGCGAGTCCGCCGACACGGTCACTTTGTCTGGTCCTCCTACGAGATCACGCCCAACAGCCGAGTCCGAGAAGCTCGTCCACCGTCCATCCCATACGCTGTCAGATCGGTATTCTGAAGACCCCTATTCTTTGTCGTACACGGGACTTCGCCCTCTCTCGAATAGTACAATTTTTTTGTTTTTTGAAGGGACCACCAGGGCACCAATTCTGACGTTCGAAGGTTTCGTCTCCCATGTCCAAGGTAGAGACCAGTCCCTTGATCCAGAGATGTACGACACCCCGAACTGGGGGGGGGGTTTTTTTTTTGTGTTTTTGTTTAGGAGGAGGGTTTTTTTGGGTGTCTTTCTTCTATCCACCCCGACTCTGCTTCAACTTCTCTGTCCGTCCCCGGTTTAATCTCATGCCCGAAGTCTCAGTGTCACTTCTTGACCCCAAAATAAGATTTGTGACAGTTTTCAACTATTCATTGTCTTCATTTTGGTTGCCTACGGGCTCCATCATTGACCACTGTCAAATAACACCTGTCTGGCTTTTCTGCAGAACGTTTGACCTTCGTGAGTTTGGTTTCGTACCTTACTCTGGTTCGTCGAGTAAATCACTCTTTCATCACTGACAAATAAGAAGTGTCACTAATCAATACTATAAATACCATAAGCTGAAAAGAAGTTACTATTCCTTAACTCGTCGCCAATGGAGTATAGTCGGAACCCTTCATCAAGTTCAAAACGAACACTAAAGGTCTCCGTATTCGTTCTTTATTGGATCCAGTTCAACAGAACGTTTTATTCAGTTTAATCCGAAACTAACATGTCACTTTGAAACAACCAGATGAGTCTTAAAAGTTCCACCCAGAAGTAAACAAAAAATTGTGAAGAGTAGTCTACAGTGATTCCTCACAATTCTTTCCTTAACCACACTACTATTATTCATCAATTGTAATGACTCGTACACGAGACTCGGTCTTCTCCAAAATTCGAGAAATATATGTGATTACGGTGTATAGGAATATTATGGAATATTAATGGGATACTCCACTCATGATAAACATAAAGGAAAAATGTCCTCCTTTGACTTCGTCCCACTCCAATTCATTAAACGGGCTTCAGTGTGTCGACCATTCGACAAGTTATGGAAGCATAAGAGGACTGACACTTCGATCTCAACATAAACGATAGACCGTCCTTCCTCAGCCTCACTTCCCACCACACACGACGGGGCACAGAAGCTGTTCGTAAAGGGACCGGGTCTTTTGACGGTCGTCATCGATAAGACTGGGATAATGTCCGTATTTACGAGGTATTTCCTAATTGACAATTGGTTCCGTGCGTGTTCCACTCCGAGTGTTTGAAACAATCCATTATAAATTTGTTTTGGTTGTTTCTTTAGGGAACTTTTAGACCGATACAACCCGACCCTTATACGTTCCAGAGAGTTTTCGGTGGGATTTTTGGGTCTTCGCACCCGTCCCAACCTAAGTTAGTGGGTTTCTGGACGAGTTCTTCCTTGGGGAGTGGGGAGGAAATCTGAAACGAAGCGCAAAGTCGGACCTTGGACTTCACTTCACTTCACTTTCAGCGAGTCAGCACAGTCTGAGAAACGCTGGGGTACCTGATATATCAAGTACCTTAAGAGGTCCGGTCTTATGACCTCACCCATCGGAAAGGGAGGAGGTCCCCTAGAAAGGTTGGGTCCCTAACTTGGGTCCAGAGGGTGTAACGTCCGCCTAAGAAATGGTCGACTCGGTGTTCCCTTCTGAGAACTCTCAGGGAACCTGACGTTCCTCTAGGTTGGTCAGGGAGGATTTCCTTTAGTCAGGACTTATAAGTAACCTTCCCGACTACGACTTCGACTTCGAGGTTATGAAACCGGGGGACTACGCTTCTTGACTGAGTAAACTTTTCTGGGACTACGACCCTTTCTAACTTCCGCCCTCTTCCCTGCTGTCTCCTGTCCTACCAACCTACCGTAGTGGCTGAGTTACCTGTACTCAAACTCATTCGAGGCCCTCGACCACTACCTGACCCTCCAGACCGTACGACGTCAGGTACCCCAGCGTTTCTCAGCCTGCGCTGACTCGCTAATCTGACTTGACTCATGAAACCGGTGGAGTACACTTCTCAACTGAGTAACCTTTTCTGAAACCACGACCCTCCCTAACCCCCGTCCTCTTCCCCTACTGGCTCCTACTCTACCGATCTACCGTAGTGCCTGAGCTACTTGCGCTCAGACTCACTTAAGGCCCTCAACCACTACCTGTCCCTCCGAACCGCACGATGCTAAGTACCCCAGCGTTTCTCAGCCTGCGCTGACTCGCTAATCTGACTTGACTTGAGTCGGACCTTCGAGACTGTCGGGCTCCCCCGTCGAGTCTCCCGCCCCCGCACCGAACGCCCCTCACCCGCCCCGCACCTCTCCCCGCCCTGTTTCACTTCTGCCTGTCCCGCCCCCGCCCCGCGCGCGCAGCCCTTCTACCGCGTCGCTAACGACTCCTCCCGCCGCGCTCCTCGCTGCCGCCGCCGCGACGGATCCGACACTCACGTCCAGGGGTCAGGGGGCGGCGAGCCGGCGCGAGCAACACCCAGCCCTAAGCCGAGCCGCGACGCGTCCGCGCCGGAGGAGCCGGGGGCCGCCTTTCGGGGCGCCCGGTGCTCGCGGCTCTTGGAGGGCTCGCGCGCACGAGCTGGAAACGGTTCCAGCCGTTGCGGGGCGCCCCCAGCGGGGGTGGAGGGCGTCACAGCCGCGGAGTCACGCCCTCCCGGCGTCGGACTCAGACCTTTTACCCATGTTTGCAAGCTGGAGAGTTTGGGTCTTTTGTCTTGAGCGCCGGGGTGTGTCCCTTCGGTCCTTGCATCCCGGCCCTCCGCCGAGCGGAGGTGGACAAACAAGTGCGTCGCCAAGGGTTTGACAAACCAGAGTCCTGGAGAAATGAGCGACTCTTTACTAACTTCTGGAGCTTCTCAAAAACGAATATAGACAACTAAAAAAAATTAAATTTTCAAAGCAGTAAAATTTTAGTGTTTAGGTAAATTTAACTTGCGTCTAACGTAGAAATTACTTTTTATAAAAATTTTTTTTCACCGCACCAAAATATAAAAAATTTTACAGAAGTCAAATTAATTCCTGTCAACCTCAGAGTATAGTGGACAGAACCTCTTTCAAATGGATCTTTAAAGGTCCGAGTACGTGTTCGGTCAACCTTTTCCCTTCTGGAGCTTCTGGGAAAGTGTCCAAGAGTCCCACGGCGGAGGAGTGGGGTCCACAGGAGTCTACTGCGAAACTCTTGGCGACCAACTCTAAACGAACAAACGGTTGGTGTACGCGTATACACAAGGGAGTAACAAAGGACTAGTGATACCTTTCTTCGACCCACTGAGTAAATATTTCTACTCCTTTGGTCCCGACCGTCTCCGACTGACTGTGAGTTTCGTCTCTTACCGTCTCAACCCAAGTTTTTGGTTTAGTCTCCGAGGACGAGACCTGGAACCAATGTAGACGAACGAGCCATGAAGGACTGAGTGACCACAAGGTACGGTCCTCGGTGGACCGAACACGTAGGGTGGAAGGGTAAAGGATCTAGGACCGGACCAATAGAGAGGCCCAAGACCCCAGTTGTCACTTCGGTCTCCTCGGGGACTTTCCCACATGAGTCTGGGAAGGTCTTTCAGGAAAAGACCGGATACTTCCCCGGTCGAAGGCACCGGAGAAGTTGTTACCCAGGTCACTGGTCTGGGCCAGTGACTGAAGATTCCGAGGACCCCGATTCGAGTATTACGTGAAGTAAGGAGAATCGTGCGACCGGATAAGAGTCGTGAGAATCTGTGGGGTGGTTCCGACACCGTCGCCCGAAAGTACGTCTGGGGAAGGGTCCAATTTAAGACACCCAGGACCGCGGAAGTCTTGTGGGCCCCTACCCTTTTCATTCACACGGGTTCCAGTCGAAATTTTTCAGACGGACGTCCCCAGAATGAAAGATAGGGTCAACAGATCGTGAAGGCGAAGTTCGGTCACCTGACCGAAGACCACCGAAAACAGAAGACAAAAATCTCGTAGTCGTCGCAACGACAATCCGTCAATTACTCTGGAGAAGAGCTGGGAGGTCGCAAAGGGAGACAACGTCTCCACAGGGACCACGAAGGGACGGAAAGGAAAGAGGTCGGGTCGTCGAGAGACGACGATGACTGGTTAAATGTCTTTATGGGACGGGAGCAACCCCCGTGCATTGACGGGTGTCGATCCTTACAGAAAATTTAGGAGAGTCGACCGTCTCGTTTCTTTAAACACATTTAAAGACATTTAAAACATTTAAACACATTTATCATTAGGTACGTATACATGTCTAGATCTTTATAAAGAGTACATTGGCAGTCGTAGATATAATTCGATTTCCACTCAAGTATAATATAAGATTAGGTAATGGTGTACCTAGTAAGATCCGAGGAGTGGACCGAACAAACATTTAAAAATGGGGTTGTCACTCTCTGGACCGAGGGTGGTATGTGATAGGTCAGTGAATCAATAAGTTAAAGTCACATATACATCGTCACAGACTGAACAATCTGGTATGAAGTACCCTTTTCTGAAATTTTCAGGCCTCGAATCCATGTCAAGGAAAGGGAAATCAGCATCTCTAAGGTGAATAAAAGTCAATGAACCCAATCGTGGAAAAGAGGGGTCGGGGAGGTCACTCCACTAAAGTATGTAAACATTTTGTCATTCTAAGAGAAATCGAACAACTACACCGTCTACTATAACTAAAGACTTATAACCCGATTGGAACATATGGACCTTATTTAGGGTGAACCAGTACCGGATATCAAGAAAAATACATATGTAACAACCTAAACTAAACACTTATAAAAAACTCCCGAAATGTAGATATAAGTGCTCACTGCAATCAATCAGACATCAAAAGGAAAGAACATTACATAAAGAAACCACAACCAAAGATATACAAAGCAGAGAAAAAACAAGAATGTAAGAAAATGACAACGAAAGAAAACGTAATTCACTTATAAAAGAACGTACTATAAAAAACAAAGAAATTACTAAAAAAAGTGAGAAAAAAATCACCAACGGGAGTCCGAACGATATACGGAGAAATTTTTTCACACCATTTTATACATATTGTTCGAAACGGTAGAATTGACAAAACCCACATGTCTAATAGCATGTAAGTGTCACGACGTCTGTAGTAATAGGGGAGTCAAAAAAGTAGTGAGGTTTGTCTTTGAGACGTGGATAATTGTCATTGAGGAGTAAGGGATCGTGGACCATAAGAGATTAGATGGAAGACAGAAGAATTTAAACGGAGAAAATCCATAAAGTATATTCACCTTAGTGTGTTATAAACAGTAAAACAAAGACCGAATAAAGTGAATCGTATTAAGTTCTCAGAAGGTACCACACATCGTACATAATCTTGAGGTAAGGAAGGATACCGACCTATCATAAATTAACAAACATATAGTGACATATATAGAATAGTCTTAGATGAAAACTAAATATGACTGAATTGAGGTCTGTTATCTCTTTATAATATAGATATATCAAGGGAAAAGAAGAAAAAATAATATACTAATAAAAATGCATAACATACATATATCTTTCGACAGAGTAGTCAACAATAGAAGAAGTCAAGACCTTTTAGAAACGAAAGTCCAGTGGTCCACTGTACGTCAAGGTCAGTCTGAAGCGTCAAATAAGTCCCCACAGTGTACTTAGGTCCTCAGACAAGGAACCTCAAACCACCGTGTCACCAACCAATCGTCATAGAAAGGTCACTCTAACTTCTCTCAAGACCTCCACAGAAAAAGTTTTCTACTTTAGAGGTCCAACATTAGTCACACACTACGAATTCCAGAAGTAAAGGACTCCCGTGTGACACTTTTCTAACGAGATGGTTTTGTACCAATGAAAATTGTCGTGGTCAATCCGGAAACGTTATAATCTCATAGAGACGAAAATAGTCGACACCCAGTTTTCTTCGTCCTCAGTTCACATAACCTGTAAGACACTGACAAGGTTTCCTACGCTCAAATACTCAAGGTTTCCCCACCTAGACTCTAAATCTTTATAGTCACCTTACGAAAACCGGTTTTATCAACCTCACAGAGATGTCCAAAACGGTCAACTCAGAATTATTACTACAATCACACAAATTGATTTGTTCTACTAGCTCCCACCGTTCATGTTACTTTCACGACATTTTGGTTTGTCTGTCGTGTATGAACAGCTTCACGGACCGGTCATTTGTACCTAAGGAATTAATGATACTTCAGACTCTCCTTAAGACGTCCCCTTCGGAAACCAAGTCACCCTTTGTATGTCCGGACTCACTTTGTGTAAATATAGGTGATCTACCTCATTTACATATTTTAAGTAAACGGTCTGGAGTCTACCAAGTAATTTGTCCAATTCTATGGACCCTCGTTATTCTTACCGAAGGGACCTAACATGAAACCTGACACATTGTCCACTCCCTCTGTGGAAGACACCGGAACAATTAAAGGGGTGGTCATGACTACGTACTCCCGATAGTAAACAGTCAACAACACACATCAGCGAGTCAGCACAAGTTGAGAAACGGTGGCGTACCTGACGTCGGATGGTCCGAGGCGACAGGTACCTTAAGGGGTCCGTTATTATGACCTCACCCAACGGTAAGGGAAGAGGTAGTAAACAGTCATCTGGTCACCAAATTACGTCCGTACCCCCACTCCTCACCCTTAAAATCGCAGAACCATCCTGACTCAACAACAAAACGGGTTTGGTCTCGAAAGAGAAAAATAGTTTGGTTGTCAATACATTAAAGGCCTAAACAAAAGGAAAAAGACTCCGGTCAACAACCCGAAGAGATCGGTTAAAAAGATTTACTAGTAAACACCTTTATAGGGAAACCTAGTATTGTCTTCAAACCGACGACAACCAGGGAAATTCTCGTCGTAAGGAACTTAATAATGGTCGTTCAACCATGTGAGATCGAAGGTCTTTTAGTTCAAATCTTACAGGGTCTTGGAACTATTATCGATTTCGTCGACCATTCTCACAACATACGTTGTTAAGAACTTATGTCTTAACACGTCGGGTAGGGGTACCCGGTCAAAATCCAGTGGGGGCTTAAAGATGGTAGGGGGCTCAAGAGCACTCGGGAAAACGTTGATTGGGAGTGAGGACGGAGGGCGGGACAGTAGGAAAAGTACAAGTATAACAGTCATCACTGAACGAGAGAGACGGACTATAAACATCAGGAAAAAAGAGACGAAAAACGAACTAGTCAGACCGATCTCAAAAGTCAAATAACTAGAGAAATTTCTTGACAAAAACCAAAATAACTAAAAAGAGACAAAAGACAAAAGTTAAAGTAACTAAAGACAAGGTTATAAATAATAAAAAACAGAAGTCGAATGGAACCCAAATTAAACTAGAAAATTATTAGTGAGCTTACCTCCTACCTCTACCCTCTTCCTCTCACGTCTCCCCTCTTTGACATCCCGTATCTTCTTACTTTCGTCACTCGCTCGTTCCCCTTGTCGGAAATATCTTTCTTACCATTTTTCCTCCGGCCCCAATTTTTCTTGTTTGAAAACTCACTCGTAAAACTTTTCTTGAGTCTTAAGATTCTTATACACATGAAACAGTGAACTGAACTATAATTTTCGAGTCACGCTTCACAATCCATAAAAATTTATGAACAACCGTAGTAATCTTTAACTGAAATCAACGGCTTTACGTATCACTCTTCGATTTACCCTACGACATTTGTTTTTTACTACAAAACCCAATACTCCGTCTTTCTTTGAAATCAAGTCCCTCTATCTCCCTTGTTGACAGAGTTGAACGGATCCTGATGACAGGACCAAAATCGTAACTTCCAGGGTGTAAGGTCCTTCGAGGAGACAAAGTCCGTTTCTTCCTACCAATAAATGGCATCTCTATCTCTTTCCTTCCCGACTTCCTACCTTATTTCTACGAGATTCTACTATCTGGTCTCCAGGTTCTTAACCTGCATCTCGGAAGATCTTTCCGGAGGATTTTCTTACTCTACCCTCCTGATACCAGTTGACCCAGTGTTTCTCAGTCTGTACTGATTCGTTGATTTTCTTCCCCTACCCTTTCTCATAAACCTTACGAAAAAAAACTCTTTTTTCTCGGAGACGATCCTCATCCCGACGTCTCTTCTCCACTCTCTGAGACTCCTTTATCCTTTATGGTATTCTCCCATCTATCTGGTCCACTTCGGACCTCCGTCCCGTGTACGGGCACCGGACCTGTCTCTTCAACCACCCTTTACTCCATTTTGGTCGCAGTCTTGATCACCCGTCATTGGTTCGACCGCTCGTTCTCGATTTTCGCCGTCGAGCCGGACACGACCCTCTGCGTGTCCGTGCACCCACCACGGAGGACCTCGTCTACAGCGACCTCCCTCTAAGGGTCGGTCCCAGACACGCGGTCGTTCCGACACGGTTCAGACGTCTAATCGTATTCGAAGCGACCACCTGGGCAAGGTCGACACATCCCGAAGGTGAGGGTAACATGGCAAGCATGTAAACATATCTCAAAACGACTCCCGATCTTGGGACTCTCCTTCCAGTGACCCAACCGGTTCCCTCTCCGACTCCCATCCCTCCTTTCCGACCTTACCCTTGCCTCTTTGGAAGTGGACGAGTGCAGGCCCGGGGTCCTTAGGTCTTTCCGAACCTCCTGTCAAAGTATTGTACACGAAAAGGAATAAGATGAGACTTATTGACATCGGTGGTTTCAGACAGGAGAGTCCCTCGAGAGGACTCGCGGGGACGAAGCACCTTACAAACTCACCGTAGTCGTGAAGAATACCGTACTCATAACAAGATCTCTATGAGATATTACCCCGTGACTCCTACCCATAAGAGACCAGTGTAGGCTCAGACTCTCCACTCGCGCATACGAGCCCACATCCGCTCGGAGTGTGCCAGTCACTCCGTCGCAGACCCCTCCGCCTGTGACGACTCGTAGCCGTGAAGGACTTCACCAATAAAAGAGGTCGCTACCGAAACGTTGTCGGTTCCAGACTACCTACATTAAAGACTTTTGTCGGAGACCAGTGTCAAAGGAATTGATTCACAACGTCTCCGGCGAGACATCCTCGACGGTAAAAGATGTACTGACTAAGGGACACCCCTTCGGGTGTCCACGTACACCGACTCTACAGTCCTTCTGTCCCTCTTCTTTCGACCCGAGGAACCCCTCACCGACAACCACCCGAATTACTTGTAAGAATTCTTACCTTCTCAACAATCAACATTTTTGTTTTACGAAAGAACGGAGACTCACGTCGACCCGACACAAGACAACAATGTACAAAGAATAAATAGGAGACACGTAACGAGCACTAGAACTGTCCAATTCAAATTTTGAAATGATTAGTTATTTCTTTTAAGGCTTCTTTATCATAAACACAAAAGTATGTTCAGTGAACCCACATGTAAATTTAGGTAATATTAAGTATTTTCAAAATTAAATAAAGTACAACAATGAACTTCTATGGAATAGTTAATTTATTGAGTAAACTTACTATCTCTGTTATTCACCCAGGGTCTTAACTGTAAGGAAAGAAGGAAGAAAGACATAGACCGACGTAATCAACGACGCACGTCCTAAAAAGAAACGCCACGCTCCTAAGAGATCAACACCACACACGCGGATCAACGAGGTGTCGTACATCCTAGCATCAAGGGGTCCTTAGCTTGGGCACAGGGGACGTAACGTTTCACTTAAGAATTGGTGGCCTGGTGATCCCTTCAGGACGAAGGAAGGAAAAAAGAAAGGAAGGGAAGAAACAGAGTAAAAGGTAAGGAAGGAGGGAGGAAAGGAAGGAAAAAGTTAATATTCTGTCTAAAGTCTACTGAAAAATAAATCAACGAAAGTAAAATACAAAACCAATTTCAAATCCTTTACCGTTGGGTGGGGTCATAAGAACGGACCTTCTAAAGTACCTGTCTTGTCGGGTCGTCTGAGGTCAGGTACCCTACCGTTTCTCAGTCTGTACTGGCTCGTGTGTGTGTGATTAGAAGCTCGTAACCACAAATGACAACAAGGTGTCGGCAGTGTATATATAAAGAGACATATATCGGCGTCAACAAGTAACACACATAAAGGTTCAAACAAACAAAAAGAATTCTTTACGTGCCTATTTACAGGGATATAAGTCCAGAGACACCGATGGGAATGAATTCAAGAACCTCCACTAGAACACACACACTTGAACGACCCACTTTCTCACACCTGTAGAATTCGGAAAACTACGAACAACAGTCTAACGGGAGGTCTTTACCACGACCTATATGGACCTAACGTCATACAGAAAACCTCCGGATGAACGTGCAAAAGGAACCGTAGTCATCTGAGTACGTGTCATTTTATTCGTCTCTGACAGAAAGGACGACCAGTCTGTCGATCACCACGGTCCAGATCTCTCTCGGGGCAGAGGACTGATATTGGTGACCACCGAAAAGGGAGACACCGGAGTCGCAGTGTGACTGGATCGGATGTTCACAAAGACATTTGTCGGTGCATCAATTTGAAGATGATTCAAGAAAAGTCTTGATGTGACGTACATTACAGAAGGAGATTCCGAAACTCTGACTGATTTCACGAACTAAGGTATTATTTCCTCGGTTTTGGTTAAAGGTACTCTTTCATTCCTAAGGTAAAATTATCCGACGAACTATACTTGTTCAGACAGACTTGACAAAGGGATACGACATAAGAAAAAAAATTGTATTTTTTAAAGGGTGTCATTTAACTATTCACGGTTTTTCTCCAATATTTTGATATGTATATTATACTAAAGTTAGAAAGACTGTTTGAAACATACCCTAACATATATTATATGTTAGATATGTGTATTTACGTTTCATTTTCAAGGATTTACATTTTACATTGGTAGTAAATGAGGTACGACATAAAGACTGGTTCTTTCGTCTCACTGGTTTTAAGAGACATTCAGATACATCCAGAGAAGATTATAACTATAAATCTCGGGGGGTTATGACTTTTTAACATTTCTGTCGTGAACGGTGGGGATCATTTTAATCGCAATTTTAAATCACCATCTAACACAAACGGAAAATCGACATTCAACATGAAACGGTTTTTTTTTTTTTTTCACGTAAAGTTTTGTACTTGGAAGATTTTCAAATAGATCAGTAAAATGTAGTAACGTATGATAGATATACAACGTGTTGGAATGTTCTTCACGTCCGAATAAAATTTCGTGAAGGTGAACTGAACAGAATGAATTAGAGTGTCCTAAGAAACACTCGTCCTACTATACGGGTGAAATGAAAAAAAAAAAAAGGGTGAAATGAAAAACCGGTTTTTGGTTTTAAATCCTCCCCCTTTTTTTTTAGGCACGGGCTACGACAAAAGTATGCCTCTGTGACCTCCCGCGGGATTGTTACTTGCTACATTCAACAGAGGACTCTCCGCACGTAGAATCATTTTCTATCCCCTTAACCAAAAGGACAAGTAAAATTCCACTTACTTTCTGTGTATCTACATCTTCCGTATAAAGAAAGATATGACTGGATATTTGCCAGGGAAACTGTTAAAGTTAAGGCAAGTCAGCGAGTCAGCACAGACTGAGAGACGCTGGGGCACCTATACTGTCAAATACTCTGTAAATTCTTCGTCGAGACCCGAAGAAATAGCCGGGGAGGGAGGAGAACGGGGAAGGTCGAGGAGTCCCAGCACCCAGTCGGGCGTCGTGAGACAGGGAAATTCAGACGAATCTGCAGTTGGCAACCTCCCCAGAAAGGGCTCCTTCGCGTCGGAGTGGGCGATGTGAGGGAGCAGACGGGGCGACCACAGAAAGAGGCAACGTGAGCGAAGGTGGACGGCAAGACACACGAGAGGACAAACATCCAACAGACGGGGTGGGGGTCGGAGGCACAAGGACTCTTGCACCCGAACCAGACAAATAGGGCGACGAGACATGGAACCGGGACTTCGTCATGGACCGAGGTCATTTACGGGCTATCTCTAAACGACCTACTTTCTATGACGTAGACCTCTAATCACGGAAAAAATAACATTTTTATGTGTATTGTATTTAAATGGTAAAATTCGTGAAATTTCACATGTCAAGTCACCGTAATTCATGTCAGTGGAAAAAAAAAAAAAATGTTAGAAGTGGTGGCAGACAGAGGTCTTGGAAAAGGAGTAGGCTCTGACTTTGGGACATGGGTCACTTGTCACTGAGCGGTAGGGGGATGGGGGTCAGGGACATTGCCATTGGCGATCAGACAAAATGTTTGCCGATAAGACATAAGAGGACACTCACCTTCGTCCGCTACAAACAGAAAACGTAGACCTAATAAAGTGAATCGTATTACAGGACTTCCAAGTAGGTATAATACCCCTTAGTCTTAAAGGAAGGAAAAATTCCGACCTATTATAGAGTAATACACAGGTATGGTGTGAAATAGACGCTTAGGTAGTCATTCTGGAAACCCGATGACGGTGGGAAACCACTAACAATCACGGACAAAATCTGTCTCGTGTCTTCGGGCCATAATTCCCAAACTCAGATTTCACCCAAAGAAACTTTGTTACTATTGTAGAAATTTAACATGGTCACTCAGCGTCCAGTGGGAACCCACTAAAGACGGAAGTGCTTTATCAAGTCTAATTTCCTCTTTCATAAGTTCGAGGATTTTTAACCTCAAACAGATTATAGAGAATAACTACGATAAGTCCCAAAAGAATGTTCAGTTTTTTCCTTTTCGTCAAATGTTCTAGTCTAAAGATTGAGACAATACTCGTCCTTCTGGGACCTATCTAGGAGATCCCAAGGTCAGGTCGCGACTGGGACGACAATCGGGAACTGGAGTAAGTTCCGGGAACAGATTTGACTAGGAATAAAAGAGTGTCAATTTTGTTTCTCCCACCTGATCTACGGAGGACGGATGACTGTAAGGCATTAGATCCTTCCTTAATAACTGGAGTTCGTTCTCCTGAAACCTCTTAAGTCTTTATACTTTATGTACCGAAAAAACTCGATACCCAATAAAACCAGGTAAACTCAAGTTAAACTGGTCTCTAACTCCTATTATTTTCGAGACGAAGGGGATTTAAATCCCCGTGTCGGACGTAGCCAACTAAACATGGGAAGGGAGGACGGTAGAACCCTCTACAAACAAGTACGCAATAAGTAGGAGTACGAAATCCAGAGTCCACAGTCCTCCACAAAAGTGGCAAAGGGAGAGAGAGACGTCATCCCTGGAGACCGTCCGCGAGACAGGTTCGGGAGTTAGTTCACTGACGACTGACGGCGTCATATCTCCCCGACACTAAGACTTCATTAACCCCACATCACCCTTATGTCTCGGATCTTTTTGAGTCCTCATTCTTCTCCGTACACAGGATTTAATCACAATAGACGTTCTTACTGAGCCTTTTCATTTCCACGCTGAAGACGAAAGTAGGGTAGGGGGAGCTCGAAGGAAGACGGGGTGTTTACGGGGTCACGAGCTTCGTGTCACAAGAATCAAGAGTACCAGTCGACAAGTGGACCACTACGGGTCTTTCCCTTTCACGACCAGGAAATCAGCACAAGCGGAGGACCACTGGGGTACCTGATATCGGGTGTTCGGAGAGGACAGGTACCCTAACAGGTCCGTTCTTATGACCCTACCCAACGGTAAGGGAAGAGATCCCCTAGAAAGGTTGGCTCCCTACGTCGGGTCCAGACGACGTGACGTCCACCTAAGAAATGGGAGACTCGGTGGCCCCTTCGGGTCACTACGAGTCTTTGACTGTTTTGGTCGCACACGCTTGTACCGCACGGCGGGGTGGGCTCACGACGTGTAAAATTGTTTGCAGGATGGACGTTCTCGGCCGGTCGTGTCTCTTAGAAAGGAGACGGTCCCTTCGTTCACACCCGTAGTCTCTCCGAACTCCACAGGGAGGGGGAAGGGGGTAGGAGACCTGTTTCCAGGTCGGACACTCAAACCCAGTAGTCAGAGAGGACACGACATCTTGTCAGACCTAAGTGGTCCCTGGACCTGTGTACGGACTCTCACCCCTCTTCGGGATGAGAGTCGTCGGGGTGTGAGCGTCAGCGCATGGGTGAAGAACGGGTCGAAGGATGTCGACCGGAGGTCAGGAGGATGGGTGGGGGGGTCTACCGTAGTTAAGGGACTACGGGAGGTCGCCAGACGACGGACCTGGGGAGCCCTACCGCCGTGTCCGGGGGAGTAGGGAGTGGGTGGAACGGTCACAAGGAGGGCAACGGAACCCGGTAAACCGGTCTTGGGGGTGGAAGAGGTGTGGACGGCTCGGGGCAGGGGAGAGGCTAAGCGAGTGTCAGAAGGAGGGCGGAGAGTGGAGTCCTGGCAGTGCCTACGGTGAAGGAGGAGCTTCAACGGGAAGCGGTCTGAGACTCCGTCGTCGGGAGACGGGGAAGGGAGACGTTGCGTCGGGGAGACTGCCGCGAACGGGGAGACAGGGAAGCAATTCCCGTAGAGCACGGGCTGAGGGGCAGCAGACCCCGCGGGAGTAGAGAGGAGGGTGGGTACGGGACAGACAACGGTCCGGACAACTAAGAAAAGAAGTCGACGGTTGAGAAGGGGCGACACAATCAAAGGATAACGACATTGTAATAGTGTTTGAACCACCGAATTTTGTCACGTCTCAAAAATGAAATGTAAAGACCTTCAGTCCTCAGACGTCACCCGACTTTGGTTCCACAGTCGTCTCGACGTGGGGAAACACCTCCGGAGCCCCCTACCAAGTAAACGAAGAGGCCGAAGATCGTGACAGGTCTATAAAACCGAGCACCGGGGAAGGAGACAGTTCTCGGTCGTCGGCACCCAGTCTAGGAAGAGTCCGACGGTAAAGAGACCAAGAGAACGAAGACGGAGTAGGAAGGTGAATGTGTTCCTACAAACACAAATACGACTCGGATGACCTACTAGGTCCGATCAGAGGGGCAGAGTCCCAGTAGACTAATCGTTGGAATTAAGGTGAACCGGCACATTGGACGGTGTAAGGACCCGAGGTCCTCAATCCGGTCCCCACAGAAACCCCCGGCAATAAGACGAACGGTGCAGGCGAGAGGAGAGAAGTCCAAACTCGAGCACCTCATCGAAACACTAACTAGAGGACGGAGTGGTGGGAGGAGTGGAGGGTACAATGTACGTCGGACGTCTCCATGACCGTACATATAAGATAATAGTTCTGAACAACCCAGACGGAGGTTTTTACAGAGCACCAAGAGAAACGGAGGTCACAGTGGAAAGTTCACTCGTAGAGGGTAGACCTGGAGATACTTCCCCCAGAGCGTGTAGGTTATATGGGGAGGCTGGGTAAAAAAATTTAACTCCATTGTAAATGTATTATATTTTAATTGGTAAAATCTCATATGTCACATTATGTAAATCACAACATGTTGATATTAGAGATAAGGGTTTGTAAAAGTAGTGGGGCTTTTTTGGGACACGGACGGTCGTCGGTGAGGGATCAGGAGGAGGACGTCGAGGTCCGTCGGTGACCCGACAAAGGAGGAGAAAACCTATAGAGTATGTCCACCTCAGTACGCCAGACACCGGAACACACTGACCTGCAAAGTTGATCTCATTGTCAAAACTCTGAGTAGGCACAGACATAGTACATAGTCAGTCATAAGACGGGGGGCAATACCGACTTGTCACAACGTAACATCCGTCTACGATCAACATCCAAACATCCATATCCGATATAAGACAAATAGGTAAGTAGTCAACTACCTGTAAACTGTCTACACTTACCACGACAACATTTGTAGGTATGTGTTCCTAAACTCGTGACCAAAATTTAGGAAAACCTGCACATGGACCCCTACTTAACGACCCGGTGCACCATTTAGACACAAATTGAAAGTCTCGTTGGTGGTTTGGCAAAAGGTGTCGCCGACGGGATCGGTGACCCGTCAAGGTGACCGGCACGTGTTCGTAAGGTCAAAGAGACATAGGAACGGTCGCGAACAATAAAAGGTAACGAAAGTAACAGCGGTAGGATCACCACACCTCACCACAGAGGAACACCAAGGAGGTTTGATCAAAATTTATGTGTTCAACCAAGTAGAGTGAAGTGACGAATCGTGGGAAGGTCACGGGAGGACACCGGGAGGTCCCGCACAGACAAGAGTGGGGAAGAGACAGAGTGAAGAGTGGGGGAGGGTGGGAAGAGTGTGTGAGTAGGGTCGTAGTAGTGGTAGAGAACGAAGGAATTCGCTCCTTCCGAAACTCCTGGTCACCCCAAGTCTGTCAAAGGGTTCTGGGGTCTGGACTCTGTCTCGGGGTCGGAACGGTGGCTGATCGGTCGAGGAAGGCCAGGGGAGTAGACATTGCCCGGGTACTATCGTGTCTTTCACCAATCTTACTTTACTTTACCCGCGACCCGTACCACGGACCGAGTATTCTTGTGGTCATTTGTCACCTACATTCTCTTTTTTTCTTCTATCTACGTACTTCGGTACGGGCGTGAGGGGAGTCGGGGTACCCGACTTCGTACGAGCGGGAGTGGGGGGAAAGACGGGAGCCGGAGATTAGGGAGCAGTGTAGAAGTCAAATCAGAGTCCTACACCTACCCACGTGAAGGAAGAATACTAACCAGAGAAGGTGCTCCGACCTTAGAGACGCAAGTGGGGAGACACGAACACGGGTCGTGTTGCAGACTGCGTATCATCCACGAATTATATTTTAATGACGCACTTTTTTTTTAGTAGTCTATCAGTGTCATTTGTCAAGTAATTAATAGGTGAACTGTACTCTCCCACCTTTCCGTTCGAAAAAACCACACTCACACCCACATACATACAAAAGGAGCTAATATCTAAACAGATTTGTAACGACGATTAAATTCTACAGTTTAGACTTCCAAGAAAGAACCGAACTCAAAAACTTGTGTCAGGTCCCGACAAAAGTCGGAGGAGTCATAAGAGGAAAAACCCTTTCTCAAAAGCTTTCGTATTTCCCCCACAGAAGACACACACGAACGGATGTCCTAAGTAAATGGTCACGCTCGACACCCCTCCCCCTCTACTCTAGAACGACCATCATGCACCGACACTGGGTCGTACCCCCCAGTGACCCTCTTGGGGGAGTCAGGTTCAGACACCTCAACTTTCGCGAAGGAGTCGGTCCCAAAGACAGGGTCCATGTAAGGCAAATAAAGTCTTAAAGAGTGGACACCTTGTGTGAAGAAAAGAAGTTGAGTCGGAGACCTTCCACATAATTTCTTTTCAGGTACCAGAAAGTCGAGTTACCTCCTTGAAATCGTCGAAAATAAGCCTTTAGAAAAGACGAAGACAAAAGGGGCGATGGGGAGTAGTAAGGGGAGAAGGACGGGTCTATCGGGCCCCACAGTCGACTTCACTCCACAGTATCCTTCGCACGTGGAGGGTGAAACTAACACCTGAGGAGGACCGGTCGTGACCTCAATGACTCAACGACAACCTTCTCAGAGAGTAGAAGAGGTAGGTCTTAAGTCCTTCAGTACCAACCTAGACCCCGTCTTAGGGGGGTAAGCCCTCCGGGCGACACGAGACACGAGGACCTCCTGTTCCACGGTGGAAGGACCTAAGGACAGGGTCGCATCGCGGAGCCACCTCACCCCGCCGATCGAGCGCTCAAAGATTTTGGTCGACCTACCGAGGTGTGCAAAACAACACACACCTTCGGCGACTCGTAATCGTTGATCGGTCACTGGGCGACACTACTCGTCAAAAATCCGAGGTGTTTACAGATTACACGATTCACTCCTGGGGTCCGGAGTCGACTTCTTTACTGAAAATTTTTACCTTTATCCTGACAACTGTGTCCACGGAAAATGATTAATCACATGACAAAGACTCCTTAATCATCGTTACAATCGTAAAGGTCCTAACGACAATTACTCCCTACTCCTTTGAATAGAAAAATAAAGGTGTTGGTATACCAAATGACGAACTACACTAAGAGAGCGAGCGAGAGTCACAAAAATTTAAACTAAAAATAAAATCAATCCTGTTTTCGTAAAAAATCGTCTCGAGTAACTAAAATAATACGTCCATTTACCCTTTTCATAAAAGGAAGTATCTTGCCAAAAAGGTTGTCCTTTAAGACAGAGTATAGTTACCATAAGAAAAATTCATTTTCAGGGAAATTGTGTAGAGAAAGTTAATAAGTCAGTAAGTAAATATGAAAGAGGACTTTTCTTACTCTTGATATAGGGACGATTCAGGATCCGGTGACGGTTCTTCCCCCTTACCCTCTTTTAAAGGGTTTCCAGAAAAGCCACCGTCCGTGGACCTCCAGGAAATAAACCATGTAAAGTACAGTCTATCCCTGAAGTAAGATTCTTCACATAGTAGATCTACCCTTCTCTCCCCCTCACGGAAGTCTCCTGAACCCCAGGTAAGTGTCCCTTCACCTGGAGACTCGTCGAGACCTTCCTACTGACCTCTCCCGTTTCGGAAGGACCGGCTCCTTGACATACACGTCTCGGGTCGTCCCCGGCAGTCTGCCCAGGGACACCTCACACCCACGGAACACCGTCGTCCCGGCCTGCACTTCGAGTGACCGGTCAACCCCAGTCCGACACTTCCCGAAGATTCTGGTCTGGTCCTAAAGTCTAAATGTAGGGCAGCCATTGCGCCTCCGTCACCTCTACAAAGTTCAGAGAGTCGGAAGTCGTTCACTCGAGAAGTGAGACACGAGACCCGATCCACCATCAGGACACAGTAAAGTTGAAGAACGGAGAAAGCAAAGAAAATTAATGTAAGTTTTACACGACCCTGTGGATTACCCTTATCTCTTTTTCCCTGCTCCGAGACGTCGGACACTCCGTCCGGTCGGGTAGGAGAGGAAGGTTCCGTGAATGATATAAATTTATGAGGATCAATGACCCTCGGAAGTCCACTGAAGTAAAGAGACTCGCGAGAGGTGAAGCAAAGGTTGTAGACATCAATTAAAGAATTCTCTGGAATTACTCTTTGAAGTTTGTTAAATTTACAGTTAATGGTTTTTTCACTCCAAAAGTTCAAGGTCATTAGACGGATATAACCAACAACCTTGTGTTAGGGTCCACCTACATTAAATTCTGTCTACGGTAAGGTCTCGAAGTCAATGTTTCTTGAATATATAAAAGTCCTGATTGTTTGGCCCAGACAACAGTCATGTGAATCTCCTGACAGATGTCAAGACCGAATAGACCGTCCTCGAGCCAAGTCCCGTCAGTGAGACCGAGACAAAACCGACCACGAAAACTTAGACTTTTCTAGGTTTTCGATGATACATATACTTTTGTACAACTCTTATGTCATCTACGACGTTATTTAGGTTCAAAATTAGGATGTGTAAACTCTCCTTTTCTCATAAACACAACAAGAAATAACATCTAAATAGGAATTACTTTCCCAATTAGAATTTAAAGACTGACTCGTTAGGACTAGACAAACAAAGAACGGTGAACGTAAGGGGGGGGGGTGGAAACGGAGATAAAAACTAATCCTATTTTACGGGATTCTTTCTCAACCTATACCACTACTCGTAATAAAATTGTCTTTCATTTTGCCTTTCGTACGTCTTATTTAATTGGAACATAAAAGAGACGTCCAGTGAATCACCCACAATGTAGGAAACAGCAAACACGATGTTTCATTTATTAAAAACCGTCGACCAAACCAAAAGTGGTGAAGATTCGGATACTGTTTGCTAGAATCTTCTTGAAACCAGAATTTTTCCCTGCGAAAAACACACACTTAAAACTCAAACTTCCGAAAACTTGTATATTCGGTAAATACACCTTAAAACAAAATAAACTTACACTTTAAAAAAAATTCAAAACTTTCATCAATTTCGGACGGTATAACTTGACAAAAATGTAAATCTGTAAATGCAATCAAACGGAAAAGATAAAAAATTTTCCATGACTCTTTGTAGGAGTCGAGGGTGGTGATTCGTAAGTAATAAATAATCAGTCGACGAAAACTTTTGACACTTTAATGAGAATTAACATATCAAAATCCGAAAATTTAAGGGGATCCTCTTTATTACAACATTTATAAAAATCTAAATAATTATGGTAGATGCTTCTCAACTGAGTAACCTTTTCTGAGACTACGACCCTCCCTAACCACTGTCCTCCTCTTCCCCTGCTGTCTCCTACTCTACCGACCTACCGTAGTGACTGAACTACCTGTACTCAGACTCACTTGAGGCCCTCAACCACTACCTGTCCCTCCGGACCGTACGACGTTAAGTACCCCAGCGTTTCTCAACCTGTACTGACTCGCTGACTTGACTTGACTTGACTTGGGTAAATAGACAAATCGGACAGTATTTAGTGAAGGTCTCCATTCTTTATCAGTATGTTTCAATCTACATAGACTTGTACACTTGAAGTACATAAACATCTATTAGTCGGGACCAAATTTCCAAAGAAAGTCTTAGTCGAGTAGTCACGACTAAACCGTACACCACACACCAACTTTGAAGTCTACTTACGTCTCCGAGACTTGACACGTCACGTGTCCTGCAAAAGGAACTTACGACTGTGCTGGAGAAAAGATTCATCTCACTAGACTAGAACCACCACACTCTGTGTCCGTAGTATATAACCCAACCGCTTTTTCAAGTAAACCCAAAAAGACATAGTCGTATACCTTTTTGGGCTTCCTTCAAAAACTTGTTGGGTTATACTATCCAAGTTTTACCTACTAACAGACCGAATGGACTAACTTTACACTTTACCTTGTAAAAGGCCATCAATGAAGGGTTGTACGTCTAGCTGACTATGGGTGATTTACATAGTCAAGTCAAGTCAATGAATCAGTCCAGGTTGAGAAACACTGGGGTACTTAGTGTCGTGTGGTCCGGAGGGACAGGTAGTGGTTAAGGGTCTCAAGTGGATTTGGGTGCAGGTAACTCAGTCACTACGGTAGGTTGGTAGAGTGGGAGACAGTAGGGGAAGAAGAGGACGGGAGTCAGCAAGGGTCGTAGTCCCAGAAAAGGTTACTCAGTTGAGAAGCGTACTCCACCGGTTTCATAACCTCAAAATCGTAGTCGTAGTCAGGAAAGTTACTTGTGGGTCCTGACTAGAGGAAATCCTACCTTACTGACCTAGAGAAACGGTACAGTCTTACATGCCCCAGTCACCAAAATAGTTGAAGTATTCACATTTCAATCCTTTACTTAAACTCAAGGGAGAGACACGACTCCCTGAACCACCGAATGAGGACGAAAGAGATTCATTGTATCATCTCGGACAAACCGAAGTCGTCGTCAGAACCCTCAATTTCGGTAGTAAACTTTGGGACTCACCTTTTCAACCTTTTCAGTCCTCCGGTCCTCACTCTCTGTTCAGAAATAGGAAAGGGACCACCGGGGAGTGGACGTTCAAGTGTGGTCCCACCATTATTTTAACATCCTCGAGTAAAATACACTTTGGTAATCGTCGGACTCTTAAACCCCGTTCGAAGGAGAGTATCAAATTCTGTGACCTTCCACAGTAAATATTCGTGCCTCCCCGACTTCCTTCCGTCTTGTCCGAACATTTGGAAGCGAAATCCGAGACCTGCCGCCAGTAAGGTATTATGTCGAAGATCAGAACCCAATAGTCTTAGAGTTTCCACGGAAATTCGTAAATCCCGTTTAGGGTACTCTGTAGACTGACGTTTCCGGCTCTGTTGTCGGTTGAGAAAGGATGAACAACACTTCAACGTAAAAGAATGAGACGGAAGCACTTACTCCCACCTTTCCTTTGCCCGGGACGATGTTCACCTTGTTCACCTTGACTTATGAAAAGCAATTTAATTTTTATTTACACCCGAGACTACTGTCAACGCAGAGCCGGTCATACCTCCAAAATGGAACCTTGCCGATAAGGACATGCCAAGACCGTGAAAACACACCGACTGACTTAAGGGTCCGACCCCGTCCACACACCCTGCCTCTCCCCGGAATCGCTTACCTCTTACCCCTTGGTAAAGGTCGAAGGTAACCGAGCCCTCCACCTCTCAGTGGCGTACCCCTGCCCTAAGTCCGAGAACCGACGGACACCCTTACTGTTTGCCGAGAGTGCCACCCGGCCGGGTCGAAGTCTCAGGGACGATTGTTGGGAAATTGACTTTGGTACTCCTTTTCGTCTTCTAAACCCCTCTCAAGTTGTTGGACAGCTAGCTCTCTTCAGACGTCTTAGGTGGACCTGCATTACTACACACACTGGTTCCACGAGATCCGAAACGGGGGGTTGCATGTGCACTGTGATTTAGAGTCACACAGGTCAGGGGCGGTGGAGGGGAGGAGGTCCTCATTGTATGAATCAATTACCGGAGCCAGACGAGTCTCGACAGGGACCACGAGTCGCTGTGGGAGGACAAGAGCCCCGGAAGACGTCGAGCAGAGAAAAAGACCGGCCATCCTTTGTAAGAAGGACTAAGGGTGCCCACTGGGTCTCCCTGAGACTGTCACCTGAGACATCCGTAAGCCATCATAAAGGTAGGAAGTATAGTTCGGGTCCAGAAAGGTCTCTGTGTCTACCCAGACCCGACGTCACTCCACCGGGGTGCGGTCCTCTGGTCTCAATAGACCCTCTTCGGTGACCAGGGAGACCGAAGACACCGAGGTCGAAGGACAAAAGTCAGGTCAAAGAAGACTTCTGAAGAAGGAAAGGGTCCCTCTAAAGTACGACTGGGAGGAATCTCCGAGAGTCTTACAGGACCACACACGGAGAGACGAACCGCGTACCAAATAAGTAGACTTCCTGAGAGACGGTCACGGGGACAATACTCAGTGGTCCGCCGGAAGAAGTACTACACCGTCTTTCGTAAAGGAGGGGGCGACTGGGACTCTCCACGCCTCCACCAACCTACACCGAAGAGAGGGAGCCATCGACACGAGGTGTAGTGACACTCGACCCCGGGTGGGACCTACACCTAACGACGGTAGCTCGACTTTGTCCGAGTCTACGACCGATGCGTTCGGGTAGGAGAGGACGGTTTCGTCGAACCCCGTAAGGATCGCCTTCATAGTCCACCCGATGGGGTCGTGGCGGAAAGGATCTCCCTCACACCCCCTATGACAGGACGACTTAACACGTCACGGAGAAAGTTTCGGTAGGGGAAGACAGTCCGGAGGAGGGGAAAGAAATGAGACCCTTGGTGAACATCATGTGCGGAATTGCATAAACATTCCTGCCAGAAGAACCCCTACCCTTATCGAAATCTTGCCGACTACCAATCATATCAGAGACTTTTCTTAAGGATCATTATTCCGTCCATGGTCCGACCATCCTCGGGTCTTCAAAGTCTCTTTAAGAATTTTCACCTTCTCAACACCCGTCCCGAAGGTGTGTACAACTGACTTCACAAGACTTGCTCTATGCAAACTACCTTAGAAGGGAACTTGTCTCTGGACAATAAAAACCGGAGAGAAAAAAGGAAGAGAGGAGAAAAGAAGGCGGAAGGAGACACTGGACGGTAGGGTGACCTCGAGAGTAGGGGTCGTATGACAAGAGAAATAGAACTGAGGTAGAGACGGGAGAAAACCTAGGTCCACAAAAAAAAAAAAAAATTACATTAAAATAAATAAATAAAAACCGACGGGACCCACAAACAACACCACGCACCCGAGGAGTGACGCCGCCGAAGAACAGCTCCTCGTGCCCGAGATCCACGCGCCCGAAGGCGCCAACACCGTGCGTCCGAGTCAACAGGGTACACCGTATACCCTAGGAGGGGCTGGTCCCTAGGTTGGGTGCAGTGGGCGTAACCGTCCACCCGAGAATGTGGACGACGCGGTGGTTCCTCCAGGACCTAGGTCAAGAATAAGAACCCCTCCTGATGTGACAAAACTCAAGAACGATGTAACGTTTCTGACACGAAAATATGTAATTGTAATTGTACTCCTTTCATAAGAAAACCGACAAAATGTCCACTTCTTGCACCCTACGTCTCTTCATTCCACTCAATAGGTCTAAATGTCTGGATGACTTCTTATCTCATCCTCGGTTTACGGAGAAAGACGTCGGACGAAGTCAAGTCAAGTCAGCGAAGTCAAGTCAAGTCAGCGGGTACCTGACATCGGGTGGTCCGAGGAGACAGGTACCTGAAGAGGTCCGTTCTTATGACCTCACCCAACGGTAAGGGAAGAGGTCGCCTAAAAGGGCTGTTCCAAATTTCCTCTTGCAAACACTAATAGAAAGTATTGTACACATCGTTCGGACCAAAAGAACCGATCACACATCCATTTTACCATCAAGACGACCGTTAATCCTTTTTACGTACCAAGACCTAAGAGAGGTACAGGAATGGGTGGAGTAACACCAGGGTCACCGTTATACCTCGTAATTTGGAGATCTATACGTTTAGTGATACGACATTAGTAGGTAACAAAGTATTTATAACCATTGATATTGTTATTTATGAACCGGTTTAGGTTAAGATCTTGTATTCATAAATCTTAGTAAGAATTTCCTCACGGGGCGACGAAAGTGTCAACAAATTTACGTAAATACAGTCATATATTGTTTACTTTCGGGGTTTCTCTTCTTTTGTATTTTGGATAGGAAAATCGAATAAGTTCCACTGACATAAAAATCTTAGTGTTTAACCAAGGGTGTTTGGTGTGCACTGAACTCATTCAAATATCTTTACCGATTAACCTGTTTTATGAATTTTTACTTTAATAGACCCTTTTAAGGTCTACACACTAACTACATACGAACCAAATTTTGAATATAAAAGACACATGACATCACAAATTAATTTGTCTTGTCACACTAAAATTAGATCGAAAACTATGATATTTTCATTTTAAACTTAACCAAGTAAATAAAAACCACAAGAAAATTAGTACTTTTATTACGAATTTCGTGGATAATTTGGTTAATAAAAAAGTTTCCGTTAAATTATTTGACTTGTCAACGCACCATTTGATAAATCATAAAACAAACAGAGTAATACCCAAAATTTTTAGCGAATCGAATCTCGACTTATATAAAGTGACAACAAAAAATACATTTAACAGTAGAAATTACAAAGTGATCAAAGTGGCACAATCCGACTTTCATAAAAACCAACATAGTTTATAGGAATATATAAAATGAATTTAGGTATAGATAAACGAAATTTATCGAACTTAATGACGACTCATCACCTTTTATAAAATTCGTATTTTTACACAAAAAAGGGGGGTGGTACACGAAAAGTCAACAACCATCTACACTTTTTGTAAATCGTCCAAAGGAGGTTTAGGTGGGAAATAATTCAACACGAAGGCTTCTTTATGAGTATCCTCTGAACGACGTCACACAGTCTTCGTGACGACACAACGTCTACATCGTAGTAGATCTTCCTTTTTAGCTCACACCCAAACGTCAACTGTTCGCTACTTTCATCGGGACTTCAACAGTTAATCCTCCACTTCCGGACCCTGGCTACTGAATTACCCGTTACGGGGGACGATAAAGCAGAAGTCCTGACACCCTAACAACGACGAGACCTTTAGCCATACGTGCATAGGTCTGTATCTGTACGTGTCTACATACATATCCTTACACACCACCCTCCATGCCTAAGTTTGATCAGTACGACTACAAAAGGATTTCTACACAGGGAATACTCTCCTCAATTGTGTCTCTTGTTCACGGATCGAAATGAAATAAAGTGCAAATAGTAGAAAGATTGTATCTTAAAAGTAACGAACCGAAATATTTGGTACAACGGTTTGTTGTTTGTAGTAAAAAAGGACACCTCAAAAGAGACTTTTAAGAGCGGAAGTTAGGACGACTCTCAGAAAAGGATCTAGTGGTTACATTCGGATGTCAGTCTGTAATGAACGTCAACTATATTGGGGTCAACTGTATCGTACGAAACACGACTAAAATTTTATTCCCATCTCCCTCCTCTATATACCGAAGAGACCATCGAGTCAACCATTTCTTAGGTCGACGTTACGTCCTCTGGGGCCAAACTAAGGACCCAACCCTTCTAGACCTCTTCCCTATCCGATGGGTGAGGTCATAAGAACCCGAGGAAACACCGAGTCGACCACTTCTTAGGCGGACGTTACGACCTCTGGACACAAGTTAAGGACCTAACCCTTCTAGGGGACCTCTTCCCTTTCCGATGGGTGAGGTCATAAGACCGGACCTTTTAAGGTACCTGATATACCCCAGCGTTTCTCAGCCTGTACTGACTCGCTGAAAGTGAAAGTATCGACTAAGTACAACAACATGTCGTTTTTGGTTGAGTTGTAACACTTCGTCAGTAGGAGATTGATTTTTTTTTCAAAAATTACACCCATTAATCAGTAAATATTGGACATCCAATTTTACTCAACAATCACCTATTTCAATCCTTGGGTGTACTTGGTCCCGATAAATCTAACACCATGACTGTGGTACTCGAAGGGTCCACCGCGATCACCATTCCTTCGGTGGACGGTTTACGTCCTCTGTACTCGCTGAGTCAAGTTAGGGACCCAGCCCTTCTGGGGGACCTCCTCCCTTACCGAGGGGCGAGGTCATGACAACGGACCTCTTAGGGGACCTGTCTCCTCGGACCGTCCGATGTCAGGTACCCCAGTGTGTCTCAGTCTGTGTTGAGTCGCTGAATCGTGCGCGACTGTGGACTACGACATACGTAGAACTGTAATGAATAGTATACGGGAAGTAGTGAAATAAAGAAATTTTTCGGGGTGTTGTCTTCTTCCTTTCTGTCGTGTCTTTATTTTCCAAGTTCTACTTGAGTCACCTCACTCTACAAAGACTCTAGGCACATAAAAGGAAAACCTTTGTAATTCAGTTTAATTTGGTAAATTTTAAATTAGAACTTTAGTACGAGGGGTTCAAAACTTACCTTAAATTTTCATTTTACACTGTCTTACGTCTTCTAAGTATGGATACCACGACTTTTGGGTACCCTGTATAGAGTATCTCCTGGGGAGGGGGACCCTCCTTACGGACATTCCCGGGGTCCCAGAGTCTGTGCTACGTCCCACCAAGACTGTCCAGTGGCCCTTCTTAGGAGTTCAAACCAACCTTTCAAGTGTGAGAAACCCCTCCCCACCCCCGGAGTGTCCGAAGAGTCCACCGCGTCACCATTTCTTGGGTGGACGTTTGCGCCCCGAACGAGCGACCCAGTCCTTCTAGGGGACCTCTTCCTTTACCGTCGGGTGAGGTCATAAGAACGGACCTCTGAGGGTACCTGCCCCCTCGGACCGCCCGATGCCAGGTGTCCCAGCATTTCTCAGCCTGTGCTGACTCACTGACTCGCGTGTGTCCTTGGAGTGTGAGATTGGGAAGTCCTGACGTCGAAACCGATGACACACGTAGAACACTTACACCGGGACTAGTGACCCCTATAGGGCAGTAACAGTCGGAGTCGGTCCCCTCCCTCCCGACCGCCACCAGTACCGTAACCAACCCCGACCCCACCCATCCCCCCGCAACGAGCTCAGGTAGTGATCCGACTCTCGGTCTCATGACGGAGAAAAGAGTAGGTGACTTGAGTTCACGCGTGACCCGGAAGACTCCTGAAACGGGGCCCTGAGCACCCTGAGGAGAACCATGAATACACTGGGACCTCAGTGGTCCCAACAAGGAAGTAGGTCTTACAAACCCGAAAAAAGATCTCTCCTTTCACCATCCAAACATGGTTTTCCCGATCTTCCGAGCCCTAGGGCGCGGAGAGGCGGAAGCCGTCGCCGAGGAACCCCCCCGCGGCTGACCAAGGTGACGCTCGGCGTCACACACGCCGCGACACGACTCTTGTCGGGTTAGTAACTCATTCACCGTCGAGTCACAAGACGCATCGGTCCAAAGAAAGAAAATTTCAAATGTGTAGAAGGTAGAAAAGTAGTCACACTAACCGTCAGAGACAGGAACAATGGATCGTAGATATTAATAGGCATAGGAGTCGAAAAGACGATTGTGGATTGTAGAAGCTGTTCCATCTGTTTCTCCTCCTCTTTTAACTGGTCCACCCTCGGACTTGGTTCCCTGCGTACTTAAAGACTGTGTAAAAGTCCTTTAACAGAGTAAAATTAGGACAATAAGTATCAGTGTAATTTCCAATTGGTATGTTATATTGTTCAACTCCCTTATGTGGAGTCGTGGGTGGTGAGAAACGTGGGAACGAGGAGGTAAACCCGGCAAGACCTGTCACCACCAAATCTAACACCCCCAGGGGTGGGTAGACTCACGAGTCAGTACAGACTGAGAACCGCTGGGGTACCTGATATCGAGTGGTCCGAGGAGACAGGTACACTAAAGGGTTCGTCCTTATGACCTCACTCAACGGCAAAGGAGAAGGTCTCCTAGAAGGACTGGATCCATAGCTTGGACCCAGAGGACGTACCCGTCCTCCTAACAAATGGTGACGTGGTGGTCCCTTCGGGTAGGGTTGGGTATCGCTCGACATTTATATAAAGAACTCAGTACTGCTCGCAAACTTTTCTACTTGGTCTTATTACATCTTTGACAAGATCAGTTTCATGTAGTGTCCAATTCGAAATAAAATATTTTTTGCAAATAAAGAAGTTTATACACCCCCTACACACACAAATACCCGAGAGGTAGTCTTTACAAAAAAAGAACACCCGACGTCATTTTTTTTTTTTTAAAAAAAAAATTTACGACGGAATCTCTTTAAAGACTAGGTCCCTCTACCGAAACAAATCCCCTCACACTCCGTAGGTATCCGATGCTCGGTACAGGACCCACAGAAACAAGGACGTCAACACCTCAAGGACTCAAATGTGAGGTATACGGGAAGGGTACTCGTCCGACAACGTCTCTCACCACCCACAGCAAGTCGTAAGACCTTGTAACACCCCAGTTCACCCGAAAACACTCGGCAGCACTCACGGACCGGTAGGAAACATTATAGAAATGGTAACCCTCTTTCATTAAAAGTCAAGGTTTCTTCGTTGGAGAACCACTTAAAGAAAAATCTTTCCTAAGCTACTCAGAAAAACTCGTATCTGTACAGTATGTAATTCGAGGCGAAAATATACGAAGGACGAAATAAATTATCATTTAAGACAAACTTGGAATACACCAGACGGTGTGAAGAGAATGGAGAAATTCAGAGTGAAGACTACTTTTCACTTCACAATGTCCTTGAATCCTCCCCAGACCCCACATATCGTAACGACTACCAGTCGACTCCTCCCTCCGGCCGTTCAGGGTTCCAGTCTTGTAGACACACAGACGAGGGGGTTCTTCAGAACCATCTTTCCGTAGAAGAACGTGTACTTCCTAAATGTTAGGTGAAGTAGTCCAAGAAAAATGATGACTTCGGTTCCACCGGAATACTTCAGAGTCGTACTCCACGAGAAATGTTTCCACGTAAGTGTCCCCTAGGCGGGTGAGAAGAAAGGTATCGTAAACAAGTCGTGGGAGAGACACGCTCCGGGAGATGATCCGGAACGCGAGGTCACCAATCACTCCGCCCGTGCTCGGACGAAAGCCCGGTAGCGTGTGAGACCGGAGAACAGGGGGCCCAAACACCCCCGGACTTCCGGTGAGACCGGAGTGGATCCACCTGGGTCTACAGGTCACACACTGTCGTAATATTCTCTCTTCTCTAAAGGAAAACCCCTTTACCACACCTATGAAATTTCTTGATTTCGGAATCTAAGATCCCCGGGGTCGAGTTGTTTCGTCATCAACCCTGTGTCCGAACAGGTAACTGGTACCGGTCTCTCCTGTAACACGTAGTGCAGTTCTAAATAACGAGACCAGAGACTTTTTGGGAGCATCCTTTCGGAAGGAGGGTGGCGAAGATACGGAGGGTGAAAGTATCTTACATTTACAAACACTTTAGATAGGTACGGTTTGGTGGTGGTTGGGGGGGCGGGGAGTGGTTCGTGTTGAGGTATGATCCTTCTTGAATAAAAAGGACTCCAAATATTTTTGTTTTACACACTTCCCTTACATACGACTCAGAGAACCCTGATTAATTTGTTTGTCTAAGTTCCTTTCTTTCGTCTCTTTTAAATCCTATCGAGTCTAAATTTTGACATTAAAAGCCCTTTTGTCGGCAGTTAAAAAGGTGAGCTCACAAAAAGGTTTCCCGTTTCCCGTTCTTCGTAGAATGCAGGAGAGTTTCGACTCTGTGTAAAGTTGTACCTCTATAATCTTCGTTTAAACCACGGGTTCTGTCCACGGTCTAAAATTAATGTCAACCGTAAAGACTCGTACGAAAACCGTCTCCACCGGTAGAACAACCTTTTCGGTAGCTAAAACTGTGATCGTCATACCCACGGGGCAACTTTTGCTAACTTTTATTAAAGGGAGGATAAAAGTAGTACAACTAACATTCGCTTTTGAAGTCACCAATTATAAATTTTGTTCTATAAGAGACAAGTCTCTTTTGTCAACAAGTATCCTTAACAGAACCACTGAACCACACAATCGAGACCCCCATTATTAAAGATAGAATCTCGGAAACTTTTTGGGATCAATTTTGTTATTTTTACCCTACAAAGTAATATTCTTTACTTCAACCGTACGTGGTCCAAAAGGTAATTCAAGGTCCAGTGTCTGTTTATTTCTTTCATACAATCCCCTTTTTTTAGGAAAAATTTTTATTAATCCCTCGACAGATAAAACAAGTGGTCTACCTTTTAGGCGTCAACACCCACCAGGCACAACCTCTCCCGTAGAGTGTTAACCGTCCTGGTACGGAAATTGAAAAGTTCAGGATCCTGTTTTTGGACTTGCGGCAACTGACAAGTCTTCTGAGGTTCATACATAATCGGGGAGATCCGGGACGAAGGACTTAAAATGGTCAAAAGAGTTTCTCCCACATCCATTTTACTAGTACCTTACGGTTTTATTCCTCAGGTAACAGGAAACTTAGGACTTTGTCGTAGGACAGTCAGGAACAAAAGACACTGAAGAGAGTGACAGTTATGTAATGCTACTATTAGACTAATCACCTTGACGGACACAATGATAAATCTTCGCGGAAAGACAATGTAATTACATAAGGTCTCGTCTATCCTACCGGTTCACACGGATTCCGAATTCTTTAATCGGAACCCATCAACGAATAACTCCTTCCTATAACATGACAGCAGTCACAAAGTTCAGACAATATTTTAAACGAAACTATAAGACTGTTTTAATTAAGGCGTTTTTCCATCCGAAAAGAATACCGAAAGAACCTAACTACCATCTTTCAATCGGTAGAACGAAGTGTTCCTCAAAAGAATTTTTGATCAGTAAAAAAAAATGTCCGTAGTTTCAGGTTAAAAAAAGGTCGAGTCAGTATCCATACTACACCGAAATGTAGTCTGAAACGTTACTTACAAAATACAAACTTGTATTCCTATATATATACAAATATCATTATAAGTAAGTATTTACATTGGGAAGAGTTTAATTTTTTTTTTTTTGGACAATTACTAATGTCCTCTCAATTTAATTATTTCAGTAAAGTCTACGGATTTACGCATTTGAAAGTTTAGTTCACCTTTTTTTTTCGGGACCTTGCATTTAGTAAAAAGAGCCTGTCGTGTACAAGCCGAAACCTGTCTGATAGTATAAGACGGACACGCATCATTTTTACCGTTACTAAATAATCAAGGTATAGGGGGGTCGTGTCTACGACGTGTCAGACAGGGACAAGACCCGTGATTTGTCACCCAAAATTTTTTGTATTAAAGTGAGTTCAAAAGGCGAACACAAGACACAACACGATAATTATCGTTGGGAAACAACAAGTACGGTCGAGTGAGGATCGTATTCTGTTACTACACGTCCTTGACCAAAATCGGTTTTATGAAGATTAACCGTGGGTAAAAAGTATACTATCAGGTTTACGTCAAGACCTTCTTATATTTGTGAGAATTTTTAACACAGTTTTTTCGATTTGTTTACATTGTTAATTCATCTAAAGTCACTCTACATGGAAATGTTACAGTAGCAAAGAAACCGTTTAGAATTGAATACACAATAATTTCCTCTATTCCCCACCCCCTTTAAAACTTTGACACTACTTCCTAAATACACAATTTACAAGAGTTTAGAAGTACTTTTTTTAAAAACTTCTTCCCTTCATCGTCTCTTGTCTCACAACCAGGTGAAAATGGTAAAGACAGACGGACCCTCAGTTGGACATGGGGATTCAAGGAGGAATCCCCACTCCAACTTAGAACCAAACCGGTGTCCATTTCCACGGGAAGACTCCTCATTCCATTCACCCCTCAGCGGTAGGACCGGTAAGGTGGGGAACTCCGGAACCGAGACTTCGGTACAAAGGAACGAAACACCGACTACGGAAACCTTAATGGGAACTGAGGTCGGTTGGGGGAACTAAAAAATATAGAGCCGGTACCGAAGACAGCAGAGAAGGAGCACCGGCAGAACCGGGGAACGACAACGGGAGACCGACCGGGG
Organism: Capra ibex; assembly: GCA_006410555.1. Taxonomy (NCBI): domain Eukaryota; kingdom Metazoa; phylum Chordata; class Mammalia; order Artiodactyla; family Bovidae; genus Capra; species Capra ibex. The sequence continues at coordinate 4,849,508 of SJYO01048061.1, read as the reverse complement.
AGGAGGGAGGACAGGTAGAAGGTCTTCCTCGAGAGACGCACGTCTCGAGTAACGAGATGAGATGTTCAAGGCCATCGAGGGTTGTGACTTCTGACTTCTGGAATGCACCGGTGTGGCACAGAAAATGTGGGACTGGGGTTTAGAGGAAAGGTCTTAATAGAGGAAGGGTGGGGAACACGGTCTAGGAGATCAGTGCAATTTTAAGAATCACGTTACTCCGTCGGGGTAAAGACGGCAACGAGTCCGATAAAGAAGACAGTCGCCCCGGGAAGAGGGGTAAAAGGTGGACCACTTTAGGACGTCTCGTTTATGGTGGAACGAGGACGCTTCGGAACGACCAGGGGGTGCGGGTGGGACCGACCGAGTGCGGGAAGGGGCCGTGGGGACACCGAAACGAGCGCACACTGACGCGAGACACGTGGGGGAGGACAGGGGGTACAGTTTAATTTGGACGCCTCCCTCTCTCGGGAAATGGACGAAAGTTTTCCGTCAACGGAGCCACGACACACCGTTCTGGACTTATTTATGAAAAACTTACTTTACTTTAAGACCCAAAACTGAAAGACAGTCCATTCTAAGAACCAAATTTTGAATACCAATGGTTCCCCCTTCACCCCTTCCTTATTTAACCTTCTAACCCTAACTGCACATGTGTGACGACATATATTTTATCTAAGATTCTCGGATAACACATCGGGTCCCTTGAGCTGAGTCATGAGACATAACTGGATATACTCTTTTCTTAGATTTTTTCACCTATATACATATTACCAAGTGAAACAACATGTCGTCTTTACTGTGTCGGAACATTTAGTTGATATGAGGTCATTTTAAATCAAATTTTCTTTCTAAGAACCTGGGGGGACCACCGGGTCACCAATTCTGGGGCACGAAGGTGACATCCCACGTCCTCATGGGAGGGACCAACCCTTGACTCTAGGGCGTACGGAACTCCCTCCACACCGGCCTTTTTTTTTTCTTTCTCAAGAGCCAATTCGTTGTCTAACTTAGACCGAGAGTCCTCTTTCCCCCTGAATAGCCTTCTCATACCTCTGTGAGTCTTAGCCCCTTCCACCGAGTCAGTAGAACCGCCGTCGTGGTGGTAGAAGGGGTCGAGTCGGTGGTCCGACCTACGCGACGGGGGTGTTCTCCGTCCCAGACCCTGCCCTCACAGACTGACGAGATTGGCACAGGTGGCGAGTCGAGACTCTCTCGGCCCGTGGAACTACGACTAAGGTCGTCTGGTCCGATACCCCGAAGGGACCACCATCGAGTCTACCATTTCTTAGACGGACGTTACGTCCTCTGGACCCAAACTAGGGACCCAACCCTTTTAGAAGACCTCTTCCCGTACCGTTGGGTGAGATCATAAGAACGGACCTCCTAGGGTATCTGTCTCCTCGGACCGCCCGATGTCAGGTACCCCGGCGTCTCTCAGTCTGTGCTGACTCGCTGATTGTGAATGAATTCGACACTCGTCCTACTCCGTCTAAGAGTTCTCCACCTCACCTAGACCCCGTCAGTCATTGGTGCTTCACAAGTGTACCTTGCGAGAAGGTAAAGATCGTAAACTCGTGGGTCTGCCCGGTAAGACACACTGAAAGATCCCTCAGACTCGTTCGGAAAGAAGAGGGGTTTCCCTACAAGAAAACTTTACGTAATATGGGGACCCTCCCTAACGATTGTGTCGGGGACGGTCGGTCGTAGTGAAACGGTTTTTATCTTTGACCCCCACGTCCCACCTCCTTCGTTCCACCCGTTCCACACACCCTCTGACGAGTTGCCCAGTGCAGGAGAAAGGAAGACACACCTCTGTCACCCCAAGAACCAACCCGGGACGTCCGCTTCTACGGGGAAAGGAAGACATACCTCTGTCACCCCAAGAACCAACCCGGGACGTCCGTTTCTACGGGGACTTCAAATAAAGAGGAAAATTTCGTTAGCCTACTTTGTCACCGATGGTGAGTTGGTTCACCCTTCCTGACTCCGCCGGTGGACCCCACCGACTCTCTTTCCACCCTCCTCGACGTCAGTGCTCGACTCTCTGTGCTGGATTTTCTACTGCTCGTCCACCGCTGTCTCATTATAAAGGTCCTATTCATCCGAAACTTACGTGTACCTTCTTCCGCCTATTGGGACCCTCCACCTTAAGACACTCGTGTCAGTGCCTCCGTGCTCCCACACGGAACACGACCCTCTAATCCTCTACTCTAGTCTTTCAGTCCAAACCCAGTTCAAATCCCTCGGATCTGGCGACCCGATTCCTAAAATAGATAGATAGAACTTTCTAATTTCCGTTTTCTTCTCCCACTGTCCCACTCTACCAAACTGTCGTAGTGGTCAACTTACCTGTACTTAAACTCGTTTGAGGCCCTCTACCACTTCCTGTCCCCTCAGACCGTCCGACGTCAGGTGCCCGACGTCTCAGCCTGTCCTGAATCACTCGTCGTTGTTGTTAGAATAGTAGACAGATAGATGTCAGTCTCGTGTGCCCTAGAATCAAGGGGTCAGTCCCTGACTCGGACACGGAGGAAGTCACCTTCGTACCTCAGAATTGGCAACCTGGTGGTCCCTTCAGGACTCCGATTCCTAAAGTCGTGGACGTTCACAAAGTTTTACGTTCGTAGCTCTATGCACGACAAAAACTTTCTCGCCCCAAGTCATTACCCTGTGACTCCTCAGGGAGAGAACTCCGCCTATTAGATCCCTGTTTTTATCTACTTTTCATTTTAGTAGATACTCCCCCTCGTGGATGTTTCGAACCTTAGAACTGAAATTCAGTGAGTGACAATTGAGGAAACGTGCACAGACACAGAGTAAATGAGTAGGTTCCCATTACCACAAGTAAACGGTTATAATATTGGTTGACTTTACTGGACGGAGAACTCTTTGGACATACGTCCAGTCCTTCGTTGTCAATCTTGACCTGTACCTTGTTGTCTGACGAAGGTTTATCCTTTTCCTCATGCAGTTCCGACATATAACAGTGGGACGAATAAATTGCATATACGCCTCATGTAGTACTCTTTGCGACCCGACCTTCTTCGTGTTCGACCTTAGTTCTAACGGTCCTCTTTATAGTTATTGGAGTCTATACGTCTACTGTGGTGGGAATACCGTCTTTCACTTCTCCTTCATTTTTCGGAGAACTACTTTCACTTTCTCCTCTCACTTTTTCAACCGAAGTTCGAGTTGTAAGTCTTTTGCTTCTAGTACCGTAGACCAGGGTAGTGAAGTACCCTTTATCTACCCCTTTGTCACCGTCTGAAATAAAAAAACCCGAGGTTTTAGTGACGTCTACCACTGACGTCGGTACTTTAATTTTCTGCGAATGAGGAACCTTCTTTTCACTACTGGTTGGATCTATCGTATAACTTTTCGTCTCTGTAATGAAACGGTTATTTCTAGGTAGATCAGTTCCGATACCAAAAAGGTCACCAGTACATACCTACGCTCTCAACCTGACACTTCTTTCGACTCGCGACTTCTCCACTACGAAAACTTGACACCACAACCTCTTCTGAGAGCTCTCAGGAACCTGACGTCCCTCTAGGTTGATCAGGTAAGATTTCCTCTACAAGTAACCTACAAGTAACTTTCCTGACTACGACTACGACTTTGAGGTTATGAAACCGGTGGAGTACGCTTCTCAACTGAGTAACCTTTTCTGGGACTACGACCCTCCCTAACCCCCATCCTCCTTTTCCCCTGCTGTCTCCTACTTTACCGACCTACCGTAGTGGCGGAGCTACCTGTAGTCAAACTCATTTGAGGCCCTCTACCACTACCTGTCCCTCCGGACCGCACGACACTAAGTACACCAGCGTTTCTCAGTCTGTGTTGACTCGCTGACTTGACTTGACTTGACTTTACTACAAAGTAAAACTTCATAGAAGAGTTAGTGGATGTAGATGAACTTTTAAGTTTTTATGGCGTGTACTTCGACGATCCTAATAAAGGAGGAAAGGAACCGAAAGGTAGACAAAAGATCAAAAAACAACCAAAACCGGTACTACGTGTCACCACCCTAGGATCAAGGGACTCGTCCCTAACTTGGTCGTGGGGGGACTTCATCTTCAAGTCAGAATTGGTAACTTGGTGGTCCTTTCAGGGAGGACCAATCAAAAACAATTGGAGGAGGAAATGAAACCTTAGGGTGTCACTAGGTCACAGGTACCCCTAGTCGTCTTATCGAAACCAAATGAACAGGGAAGACGAGTCTTAATCTAACTCAGTTCACTATTGTACGGTCTGTGCTACCCGAGTCACGGGTAAAGTAAGTCTGCGTAGGTCATCGATATCTCAAAGTCAGTCCTATATCCAAACCCACAACACCATTTTTTTTCCGGTGTTTTTTCCCACGGAAGCAGTTTCTATTAAAGAGACAGTGAATTTGACCCTCATCCACCTCCTCCTGAGTGTACCTCCGAGTCACTCCTGGGTCCAAGGAAAATAGGGCACCGAGAATATAGGAGTCGTGTGTCGTGTACAGAATGGGTTCTGCCGACGAGTCCGGGCCGAGTAGTGTGGCCTTTACCCTCCTGTGTAAGGAAGGAAAATCCCCCGAGGTATAAAGACGAGTGAGACCGGTCTGGAATAGTTGGTCTTGTAGCAGGGTCTTATATGGGTCTGTATCCTTCCTGACCCTTTACCGTAACAGTCGACCCGGAGCTATCTACCGGGTAGATCACACGACTGCGACAGTCGTCATCGCAACCGTGGGGTCTGGTCTCCCATTGACTTCCCAGCCCGTCCGGACCTCGCACTCCGTACCTTGGACCCGTGCGTGTGGCCGCACAGGTGTGCCCGTCCTGACTCGGCCCGCACTCCTCCTTCCCGACCGAACCGATACGTGGGAGTGAGAGTTGGGACGCACACCGTCCCACCCGGCCCGGTTGGGTGTAGAAGCCCGGGTCTCAGAAGAGGTGGGCAAATGTAAGACGACGAAGGCGCAGTGGCGTCAGAACGAGTAATCGTTCCAGAAGTTTCGTCAGTGTCTCGTCACCCATGTCCACGCACCTCGTGTCTCGGAGGTCGGAGTTTCGGTCCCCTCTTGGTGTGACTCTGTTTAGTGTCACAACAACAACAACAAAAAAATTTATGGAAAATAAAACCTAACCCCATCTCGGTTAATTGTTACAACACCATCAAAGTTCACTTGTAGTTTCCCTGAGTCGGCGTGTATCCGTACATAGGTAAGAGGGGATCTGAGGGGGAGTAGATCCGACGGTGCATTATAAGTCGTCTCAAGGTGTTTGTCATCCAAGACTCTGCTCAATGTCGAAAATAAAACATTTTTGATGAATGGACAAGTACACCGACACAGCTCAGAATCAACACCGTATGTCCGAGAGGCAACGTAGCACACCCTAGAAAACAACGCCGTGTGCCTGTGAGAGCAACACCGAGTGCCCGAGGTCCCCCACTTCCGAGTCACTCGTCGACACCGCGCACGCGAATCGACAAGGTGACGTGCACCCTACAATCAAGGGGGTGGTCCCTGGCTTGGACGTTAGGTGAGGTGACGTTCCACCTACAAATTGGAGACCTGGAGATTCCTTCAGGGTTCAGTGTCGAAAATTTAATTTATTAAACTGGGGGGGGGGAAAAAAAAAAACCAGACTCGGTGTGCCGAATACCCTTAGAATCAAGAGACTGGTCCCTAACTAAATTTGTCTAAAAAACAACAACAACAAGGCAGGGTGTGTCCAATACCCTAGAAACAAAGGCATTCTTGATTCCCTAACTTGGACGTGGCGAACCGTCACCTTCGCACCGCAGGATCGAAACTTGATGGTCCCTTACGGGTCTTTAATTCATCATAAAATTATTTTCCTTTTACAGAGCCCAGGAGTGACAGTTACAAGTTGTCCGTTTTGACTTTACGTCCTTCGACCAGAATAATTGTTGCTCTTTCTTTTCACGACTGTACTTAGGATGTCCTAATTTGGGTCACCGATTATAGAGGTCGGAGTGTGACGGTGCATACTCGGTCTGAACATGAGCCACGAAATGGATAACATGAAAATACGGAGCCTTGTCAGGACATTCGGACTACGATAGTGGTCGAGGTTAAATATCTAATCCCTTGTACAAGTGACTCCAATTCTTTGAAGTCTTGGAATTCCACAAGAATTCGTAAGTCGACACGGGTCGACCGGACGAGACGTACCCGTCCCCTTGCACCTGTCACGAAACCCAGGAAAGTCATATCGTGGGTTCCCCTGAAAGGGTCCATTTATTGGGAGGACGGTCACGTCCTCTACGTTCTCAGTGCCCAAGTTAGGAACCCAGCCCTTCTAGGGGACCTCCTCCGTTACCGTTGGGTGAGTTCATAACAACGGACCTCTTAGGGCACCTGTCTTCTCAGACCACCCGATTTGTCAGGTATCCCAGTGTTCCTCCACCTGTACTGACTTGTGTGTGTGCGCGTACGCATGTGTGTGTCTGTGTGTGGGTATCACTACGTGTGGTGACAGTAGGGAACCACTAGGGGAGGGAGGAAAGACAGTCAGTGACTTACACGGGACTCAGGGTGAGGATCCGACGGAGACTCGAAGTACTTGAGTAGCAGAGTAAATTCAGACTACGTCCTGTCCACAACCCTAGGGAGAAAGTATGACCTACCTGTGCTCTGGGTCTCTCAACATAGAACGACCCTAGTGTGTGGTTACGAACCGTCTTGGCCTGTGGACGTGTCTGAGTGAGGTTTCGGGTAAGAAAGACACATAAACGACTAGACAGAGTTCTTGGGAGGAGGAACGGTCCGGATTCATCTAGAATTTACAAGAATGGTGTGAGTGTGTTTATCATTAATACACTTCACTATCCAATTGATTGGAATAGTACCACTAGTAAGACGGTATATATACATTTAGTTTAGTAACGTAACATGTGAAATTTACATGTGTCATAATATGCAGTCAATATAGAGTCATTTCGACCCTTACCCCATACCGTTCACACGTCATAACGTAGAACAAAGACCCAAAGGGTCCACCACGTCACCAGTTCTTAGACGGACGGTTACGTCCTCTGTGTTCTCTACTCCCAAGTTAGGAATTCAGTCCTTCTAGGGGACCTCGTCCTTTACCGTTGGTGAGATCATAAGAACGGCCCTATTAGGGTACCTGTCTCCTTAGGCCACCCGATGTCAGGTCCCCCCCAGTGTTTCTCGACCCGTGTTGACTCGTATGTGTGTGTGTGTGTGTGTGTGTGACAGGCCTATCGACACGAGAAACCCCCGCACTGAGGGTCTTACTTCGGTCTCGTCACCGGAGATCGCTGACCCGGCCCTCTCACTCGAGACCCGGAGAGGAGTGAGGACAGCCAGGACGACCTCCTAATTATAGCCGTGACAAAGAGTAGTAGTAATTATTCTGTTCGAAGGAGTAAAGTCTAAACGGGTCACCAAGAGTCTCGTCCTCCCCTACTACTTCCATCAGGAATAGAGGACCCAGTCGACCACCACCCGACCACCTCGGAGAAGTGGTAAGACTCAGTGAACTCGACCTCTCACTCTCGACTTTATCCCTGAAAAGTCGACATTGACTGATGGAGGGAAAGAGATGGAGAGTCCTTGGTCACCTCCTCATAACGACAGGTCATCATTTCGACAAGGGGCGGGGGCGGGGNCTGACCTGACTTTGGTCTCTCGCACACACACGTCTGTCGCCCCGACAAATGAATCGGACCGGGAAGTCCCGAAGAGTCCACCGTGAGTCCCATTTCTTGCACGGACGGTCACGACCCCTGTATTCTCTGTACCCAAGCTAGGCACCCACCCCTTCTACAGGGATCTCTTCCCGTACCGTTGTGTGAGTTGTTAAGACCTTTAACAACGGACCTTTTAAGGTGTCTGTCTTCTTGGGGCACCCGAGATCAGGTAACTCAGCGTTTCTCCGCTTGTACTGACTTCGTTGAACCGCGCAGTCCACACCGACGTCGTTAAGGAATGACAGCTTTGTCGGAGACATTCCGAAGAGTGCACCGAAGGGGCGGAGGAACCTCACCCCTGTGGACACCGATGTATCAAACGAAGACCGTCTGGGTTGGAAACCCCAGCAGGAAAAATTTGAACAAAACAAGCATTTGAAAACCCAAAAACAACAACAACAAATATAATCCCGTCTTTTCGATGTCAATAACCTGTCCTCCCGACCCTAACGACCTTACTCGGTGTCACCTCGCTCCTTTATCCCCATTCCTCGGTGTATCTTGTCTCGGCAACATCCACATCCATCTGGTCCCACGTCAAGACCCGACTGGTGATCTACCGTGAGTGTGTAACCGCAATCCTGACCAGGTACGGTACGAAGGTGAAACCCGACAACATTTTAGAGAGATCCCTGATCGGTTTCGAAACATAGACGGTAGAGGTGGTTGGTAGGTGGGTAAGTGGGGAGATTGGAAAGAACTAGAAGATGGCTATCCATCCACGCGGACAGCCAGAAAGATTTTTAGACGGTTTTTTTACAAGTTTCGGAGGGTGTAAAAATCGGTGTCACGACATAAAAATGACAAGAGAATTCGTGTATAAATGCACCGTCATTTAGGTAAAAATCTCGTCAATTGTCTCCCTTTGAGCAAAGAGGAGTCAGTAGGACCCCCCAGACAAGTTATTTTTCTTACCTTTAACTCCTCCTTTTTCAATAAAAATTTTTCTATTACCCTTGTTCTTTACAAATTTTATAAAGGTAATTTTTAATGTACCATCACTGAATATTACTTTAAAAATTTCAGTGAATTAAAATACTTTAATAAAAAATAACGACCTCTTAAAAGGTATTCGGCTCTAAGTTTACATTTTATAGACCCCTATCACCCCTCTTCCCCATCCGTCCTTTAGTGTCAACTATAACAATAGAAATAGTTTCACGTACAACGTTTTGGACTAGAATTTTTTAAGAGATTAGACAAGAGTATAAATTTCTTTATTCTTTTAATTACAGATTGGATAGTTGATTTTACCTAAGACGGGGACGGACCGAGTCAAGACAGAGTCGACACACCCGCAGAACCCCTCGCAAGCCGAACAGGTACGTCTACACGAGGGAGGCACGCGAAGAATCGACTCTATTGTCCCGAGACTCGGGGTGACAATTCCGAGTGGAAATGTGACGTCGTCCCGTTGTCTACCTTTAAGACCAAACGTCGGTGACGTCTTTTTATTTTTGTACAAGGTTTCCCCTTTCCTAGAACATAAAGACGCAAACTTGGAAACTAGACGTAAGTGTAGACTTCCCTTCCGATCCGGAAAACCACCTCTGTGTACCGAAACGTAGACACTTTTGTGTCGACATATATCGTTTTGTTTTGATCACCTTTTATGTTACCAAAACGACACAGTCCGATCGGCGATTACGAGTTTAAGATATGTTTATAACAGAAAACTATCAAGAAAGGTTTTAGGCAGAACTGAAATATTAACAAGTCCTTACAAAATAAGAAAATTTAAGTGTAAAACTCGGAAAAACTTTACTTCGGTGCACCCAGAGTAAGGGAATCTAAACGAAATTTTTTCCGTCATTTTCTGAACATCAATTTAACATCATTGACAATGGATTTAGAACTGAATCAACACCCTCCCACCGCCCTATCTTTTTTTACTTTGGGAAGTTTTTTCCATTTCAAGATTGAGGTAGGAACTAGGACATTAAAAAAAAAAATTCTATTATAACGTACCCGAAACACGACGTTCAATGTCGACTTTCCGGAGAATTCGCGAGAACTTTGAGCCGACGAAACAAAACTCGTTAATTCTAAACAATACCTCACGAAATTCGTCGAGACGAAAGGAAGTAGAAAGTTATCAGCAGAAGTCGATCAAAGAAATAGTCGCAAAGGGTCATTGATTCGGTTTAAACAAAGTAATCCTCCGTGAACGGAACTCGGAGGTACAAAGGAGAGTCGGGGTCTGCGCCTCGAGTTCGGACACGCGGGCGGAATAGGACGGGGTATGCCAACCAAAGGATGATAACTTAACCGTTAGAAAAAGGCAGGGAGGGGAAAGGCAACTTCGAGACCGGGGGGCAGCCGGGACGGTGTCCTCACCCCACGTCTCCCCACCTCCTGTTTTCTGCTCCTACTCTCAACCGGCGCGGTCGTCTTCCGGCGGACGGACGGGGACGGGACGTCTTCACAGGCAAGGTAAAAAGACTTCCCCCGGGCCGAAGAACCCGACAGTGGGAGGGGTGGGACAGAATTGTGGTTGTCGAAGTAGTTGTTCGCCGAGTCCTCTACTTTCCAACAGAAGAAATTCGCTCTAGTAAAAAAACAGTTTTTATTATTGTTGGAGACCACAATTAGTGTGGCCACCCTTCTCGTTCTCGCTTATAGGAAGGTGCGTTCGGGGCCCTTTCAAAAGGGAAACTTCATGACCAAGGGCGGAGTGGGAAGGTCCTCCCTTCTCCCCTTTTCTTTTGTTCCCACTTCTAGACTTCGGTGACTCCTTACGACTTAACTACAGAAGGGAGCCGTAGGGCCGGGGAGAGCGCCAGGAGGGGAGGAAAGTTGAGGGACGGGAAACTTTGGCGCCCGGACCCCACCGGCCCAGAGGGTTGGTCCGGGAGAACATCGACGTCCGAAGGGGGAGGCTGACCGTCGCCCCGCCACCGGCGCGTCTCTTCGCCCGTCTCGGCCGGCTTCCCCACCCTCGTGGGCCTCTCGGACGAATCCGAATACCGCCCTCCGAAACGGCAACACTCCTTTCTTTTTTGTTTGTTTGGGTTTCGGGGGTTTGCTTGTTTTTTCGGGAGGGGGTTGGGGTCTGGGAGGAAGTGTCGACGTAAAACAAGGGCCCTGACACCCACAGTGATCTCGGAGAAAAAAACGCTGACCTCTTCGATAGGATGTCCTGAACAGTTCGGATAATTAAAAAGTCCGTCTTGTCTAGTTCGGACGGAAACTACGACGACAAAGGAGTAAATCATAAGTTTCCATTTCTTAGGATGGAAGAGTGAGCAATGTATTAATTTTCCAAAAAAAAAAAAAGGTCACCGTTTCTTGAACAGTACACATCATAAAAAAACTTCATTTTCCAGATTGAAAAATATATTGTAGACAAGAATATGAAAGGATTTATATTGGTTATAAATGAACAAAAACAATCAGCACTCAACGTATGGCATGTGGAACGCAAAATTAAAAGTTGTCTACCTCAATATTTGTCATAAAAGGGGGAGGTCGAGTAAGGAGAATTCAAACTTAAAGACATAAAGACAAGATTGGTTGGTTCTCATGTTAATTTTGATTTTGAGATCCTGGCTGTTTATCGGGATTGAAGAGAGAATGAGAGCTAAAATAAAATGCGAACGTGTAAGATTTCAAGTGAACTCACCTGAAAGTGTACAAAGGAAGACACCACAGATTATCGTTTGACACCGGGAGTTGTGGTGAAGTCCCGGAAAACGCAAGAATCGACGAAAAGTCTTCACGGAACCCAAAGAGACGTAAACGTTTTTCGGGTCGGCTTAAAAAACTGTGGTGAACGTGTGTGTGGGCGGGTGGGGGTGGGGTTGAGAGACAAACAACCACCGTAGAACAAAAGGTAACAAACCAAGAACCACAACCGTTTTCAGTAAGTAAATTACCACGGTCTCTATAATACGGAATAAGAAATAACCTTGTTTTGGGCTTTTCTAGGGGTTCATAAAATTTTTACTTACGGACGGTAACCTTGACAATATTTAATCGTATCAACATAAAAGGGTAGGATTCCATCTATTATAAAATTTCTATGGTCCATCATTATCAGTGGTCTTCGGCTAATTTTACCGATCCTAAGATAGTTTTTGGATAATCACCGTATTTATTAACTATAGACCTTTAGTTCGTCGGCAAGACACGCATATGGTGACGCGTCCGTCGTGGCAGGTCATGAAGGTGCTCCGTCTCCTTCCAAGGACCCGCAATACAGCGGACCCAAAATTTTCGAACTATTCCGGTGTGTGTTTGACTAAATTTTTTTGGTTTTTTAAGACGGACCCTCGCCTTATCACTGTAATAAAAGTCCACAAACTCGAAGAATCTCTTTTCCTTGTTCATTGTTCTGAGGAGTCCTCGGTCCACACTTACCTTATTTAACTCCGTCACAGGACTGGGTAGGTCGAAAAACATTTACTACACTAATTTTCCCTGCAGACTCTTGTTTAAATACTTCAACAATACCGTTGACTTTGTGAACCCACCTTTATACACACAGACTTTGTACTTTCTAACGTCCTTCGACCTCCTTCTTCGTCCGTAACATACACCCGTTCCGCTAACTTGTCACCGTCGCTCTATACTAGGGGGGTGGCCGGTAGTAAGTCCCGACGACGGAACCAAAGGTGAAAAGTCTTGCACACCACTGACTCCGAAAGGGTCTGACACAGTGGGCTTCAGCGGTGCGGAACGTGTGTCGTCGGAGACGTGTGCCCAGGGAACTGGACAACTCTTGTGAGAGAGGACGTATACTTCCACGTAAACGGGTCTTCAAACGTGCAGACACAAGAGCATAACTACAGGAACAAAACACTTAAAAGAGAGGGTCAAAAGTAGGTGACAGAAGGGGGTGGGTTCGGGTGTTTGTTTGTCGTCGTGAGTTTCCTTAGTTTTATGAATTTATAAGGGCTCCTAAGAGACGAGAGAAGGTTTTTAACAGAATAGCGAAGAGGTATTACAATGTGATGGTATTAAAGAGTACGAAAAACTAAAAAGAGAGGGCACGACCGTTCTCATACTTTATTACCAAGAAAATTTAGTGTCCGTACCTATAAATTTTAAGATGTATAAAACATGATGTCTCACAACCTTTTTAGTTATGAAACAGTGTAGGTCTTACGAAATTTAAAAAAAGACAGTGATCTAAAGTCTATATATGTCACGGATTTTTAACAAAATTTTTAGTGATGTCATAAAGGATATATAAACTCCGACAAAACGAAACTCACTTTTCTATCAATTTACAGTTAATATTATTAAAATCACCAATCTGATAAGATATTCTTTATACGATAAAATTAACTTTTTTCAAACTGGGATTTTTATTTAAATGTGGTTTTTTAAGATTACTTTTATAAAAGAAATGTAAATAAAAACTTATATCTAATGACGAATAAATCAGAGGAACTAAAATTCGTATTATGAAAAGTGAAACTTCTCAGAATTAAGGATTTTAATTCTATTCACTTCTTTTTCTCTTTTTTAATTTTATCAAAAATCTCTTACAATAAAAGGGATTCAGTACTTAACCTCGAAAAGTGAGAATGACTTTACTCAGTTGTCAAAAAATCAACCTGTACTTTAATGTGTTTTTAACGGGAATATTTATGTTACTCCACAAAAGGATTAAAAAACTTCTCACTCTAGTTTTGTAAAAAGATAAGATAACATTTTAATTGACGACAATTAGACTTTCTGATTAATAAGTAAATTTTATAAATCAATTTGGACATAAAAATTAGGGAAAAACGTATTCCTGTTCCTGTACCAACACAAAACTAGATTGAAGGAATAAACGTTTTAGGTATCTACCTTCTACTATAGTTTTATTTTTTCTTACAAAGTTCTCGCAATTTGGATTCTTACGTCCCAGAAATGTGTGTAAAATGTCTTTATTTAAAGGATAAAGGAAAGGAATCAGAAAAGTAGAGTTCCCAAAAACCAAAAAGGAAAAATTCTTTTATACTAAAACTATGAAGGTTTCATCTATGATAAAATAAAGTCCACCAAGTAAATTATCAAACAACTACAAAAGTTCCAGAGATTTGTTTCAGACTACACAATTGTCAGAATAATTGCTACAATTTTATCTTAATTGTCGAACACCTACGGAGGTCTCGTGTTATCGGACAGTTGGAGCGGACGGGGGAATATTTGACATGGGGACGACAGAAGGGAAACAAAGTGCGGGTTAGTCGTTTGATTTGAAAACACCTCTCTCTTCCGTCAAGTTCACAAGGACGATGGCAACTTCCCTCCTCGATTACACCTTAAATGCCCCTCTGGTTAGTCACGACCTCCCTTCTTACTGGGGTTTGCCCCTTCTTCCTGAAACAACTGGACGCACCGAGGGACTGGAAAGGAACGATAAGACAGCGAAATTTCTCCAAACGAGACCAACAGCGCATGAAATGCTAGGCAAATGGTTTCGGTGTCTTCAAAACCTACAAACCCTAATAAATTTTATGAAGAGGCGTGTCGAAATTAACACAACACACACACACATACAAAATTTACTAACCTGATCTACAATCGTGAGTTGTAGTAAAAATTTTCAGACTAGGTCGATGATTGTCAAAAAGAATATCCCCTTATCTTAAAGTAGTTAATAGAACTCGGTTTCATCTAAGATTTAGAGAAGGTCCCAGAGAAGGGGTATCGACGAAAGTAGCTCTTAGTAATCGATCACTACAATCCGGTAAGTAGGATAAAACAACTTTAATAAGAAACTTTTTATCTAAATATGAAAGATTCACAAATTTTGTAATCCGTTACTAGTATTACTTATCTTTCATTCCAAAAAAAAAAATCCTCTTCCGATTAAAAAGTAAGTATAATGATTAAACTGTTTAACAGTGTAAATTTTCATGTCTAAATGCCCCATTGGACCGTTTACCCAGTATGGTAAAATAGAAAACGGTGGTAGACTGAACTATTGGATATTTCACGTCAAGATATTTATAAATATTTTATAAAGGGTTAGAGTACCGTGTGAAGTGACCAAACCATTCCATACTCTAGAATAACTCTTAATTTATAACAAATCCAGTGAGTCGGTGAATAAGCAAATGACCGTAACAAGAACATTACACCCCAAAAAGACAAATGTAATGAAAATTTGTCCGGTGACAAGTCAACGAGTTTTATGTTTCTTTTTTGAAGAGTCCGACCTAAGTCCTGTGACTCGTAAAAGAAATTTAGTGTCAATTTATTTTACTGAGTCTATGTGGGTCTATACCTCTCACTCTATGTAAATTTACTGGACACCAAAGTTTTACTAATAATACAGTTCCTTATACGACCTTCTTTTGTCCCGTCATGATCGAATAGTGAAGACAATCAAGTGTAACACGATGTATCCGCTAGGGGTTCCCCTTAGAAAAGAATCTGAAATATTTGGGATCTTTACCGTAGGAAGTCAACTTGATCTCGTTCGTTCAACATACAGACACTTTGGCCTCATCCGTCCCGAAACAAACTATGGTCGGTGTACACGCCTATATTTATAGTTATTATTGTAAAACACCAACCGCAGAAACTTACGCGTGACGGAGTGATTCCGGGAAAGTCGACGGCTCCTTCTTACACTGACACCATCAGGGGGGTGTTGACATTGACGACATTAAAAATGGGCTTCGTGAATGACAACGGGTGGGGGGTCGGGTACCGGAGCACACAGGATTGTGGGACGTCGACCCATCGTCCTGGTCGAGTATCGGTTCACATTGACTCGGGAAAACCCCATACGGGCGACTCACTCACGGGGTCCGGGACGTCAACCCCTATACGGATCCCTACACCCGTGGAGTGTCCGTACCCCTGGTCTGCAGTCATGACACTGGTGGACTAAGTTCATAGGTCACACACAGACGGACTGAACCCCTACGACTCTTTCGGTTTCCCTAATAGCTGTGTGTTTCGAACTGTGGAAACACGTCTTCGGTCGACCGTAGAGTGCCCCTGTTGGACTCGACAAGGTCGTAGTCCTTTGGACCCAAACCGACCTAGACCAACCGAGGACGATAAGGTCCTCGAGCCGTCCGAACCGGGGTTGCCTCCCTCCCCTTCTTATGGGACCCCGACTACGACCCTGGGTAAAGAAAACAAACTCCACTCCGTCCCTCCCTATCTTGACGTTTATATTACTGTAAAATTATTAGTCTCGAAAAGAGGTATTTCTGAAACATGTATCGTAAATAGGAGGTTTGTCAGAGAAGAGAAAAACACTAAAATATTTGAACTTCCTTTTCCTCTTTTCCAGACACCAGGGTCGTGAACGGAAGTAGATTTACTTATTGAGAGCTGGTGACTACTAATCGTTGTATTTAGGACAAACTCGAGACCTGGTCATGGGAGTCGGTCTTCAAAAGTATACGAAAAATCTTAAGACTTGACCGGTGTCGTCGAAAATCCTTTCATTTCCTATGTTTATTTCAAATATTATTAAACTGACAAGTGAAGACGTAAATTTTTATACAGTTAACGTCTTTAAAAAAAGAGACTTAGAAACCTTAAGGGATATATGAAACTTCGGTCAACACTTTACGACGAAATCTTTCTCAAGTATATTTACACGAAGAAGTAAATTAGGATTCCCTCTAAATCTCTTTCCTACAAAATAAAAAGACATCAAAACAAGTTATTCTTATACCTCAATAACAATAATACTAATGATTACTATGGAATGTAAACGTGTCGTGAAACCTTAAAAATGTTTGTACTAACGTGTATTAAGAATTTTCTCAAACTGTCCTTATATAATAATAGGACCAAAATATCTACTCCTTAGTTATTTACGTGTGTGTACATTGTATGGTACATCAAGGTCGTAATATAAAGGTCTCCTAAGACACGAAATCCTTTATATAAACCATACATTTTACCGATTTTTGATGTTTAGATCCTGACTTCTTAAATAAAACCAAAGTGTATCATCGATGCTTTCTACTGTTTTTGTCCTTATGTTAGTACACTATCACACGTTACGGGGAAACTTACGTGTCGATAGACTTAAAAACAACCTACTAACGAAACAAAAGTAGACAAAGTGTAGATGATATAGTATCGTACGATACAATATCGTATTATGATTTTATATTTTTTATCATTTTATAGGGAGTATAAAAATTTTTATTTTTAATATTAGTGTTATAGTATCGTCTTATCACAAAAGGGTAATTTCCTATCAGACTAAACATCAACTGACATTAAAGAAAGAATACTCTAGAGTTTTGTCTGTTTTATATAAATGAAAATTATAAAAGGGGACGAACAATTTCTGATCCATAAGTCTTATAAACAAAACTCTACAAACAACGATGACAAGTCTTTGTCTTGATACAATAACCCGTCCTTTTAGACTAATCACAAAGATTCTTGATAATATCGTGTCGTTCTGTCCGTCCGTTAGGCTTCACGTTCCAATTTTCGTTAAATATTTTTGATCCTTTTCTGTAATGAACAATTTTTTTCTTTATGTATAAAGAATTCTTTTTAATTTTAACAGATTCACTATAAGAACTGATGAAAAAGCAATGTCATGAAAGTATAATAAAAGTAATTTTTATAAAAGTAACTCCCCTCGTCTCTTCTTAATTTTACTCTCTCTTCTGGAGTTTTAAACGATAAGACATTCTAGGTTTTAGAATAATTATATCAAAAGTCACTTTTTTTGAACAATTTTTGAAGTATACTATTGGGATTCTTTTCAGAGGCGTATACCAGGGTTTCAAATTTTTTTTTAACCCTTTTATTAGTAAAATACTTTTTTTTCGGATAAACCTTAAAGTGGTCCAGACAAGAATCTTAGTTTAATTCGAAATAAAGAATGAAATTAACACTATTGGTTCGTACATTAAACGAAGATCTTCAAATCTCCCCCTTTTTTGTTAACTATAATATACAGACCCCAAAAGAAATTTGTTGAGATTGTAGTTTTACCGATTTGGTAACCTGACTAAGTACAATCTATTTTGTCTACCCTAAGGGTCTAGTACGTGGTAAGTCGGCAAACTACCTTAAGCGCGGTGGGACTGGTCGCTCGGGTCTACCGCGAATTTAGACAGTGAGAAATTGCTGGGATGACAAGAAATTTTTATAAAAATATAAACTCGGGTAAGCCAATTAGACTCTCTAATTAGTAAAGGTTCTATACAGACCCCTCCCTATATGACGCCCGAAGTAAACCTCCTCGACTCCTACTCTTCTCTCTTCCCTGGAGGCATAGGTCCCGATGGAAGAGGTTCCTTGAGCCCAGCCCTCCGGACCCACTACTACCAGAGACCCTCCAAGAGATCCGTCGTGCCAACTGTCCGGTGTACCTCTCACTACCGTTACCCCTAATTCCCTTCTTCCCTACCTGTGAACTCTTGTCAGATCCCCCACCTCTATTTGTCTAACAGTGGATCTCTTGAGAACGTAACAGTTCGACTCTGGGGTGGGACCCGGCTCACAATTGACACTGGTGAGGTCTCACCGAAAGTCGACAGACTGGGAGTGGCTTAAGTCCCCCGTGGCACCACGTAGATCCTCGTTTGGGGTCTCTATCTCAGGTCGCACTGGTCGGTGAGAACTCTACCAAGATCTTTCTTGGACAAGACGTGATCTATCTTGGAAACGTTTAGAGTGTCCTAAAAAGAAGGAAGAAAGAAGTCAATAATAAAACTTAGTCAATCAGATGACTTTACGAAGTCACTAAGTCCCGTACTCTACGACCGTCCGAGGAGGGAGGTTTTAGAAATTGGAACCCATATAAACGTCTCACCGAACCTTAACGAAAGATAAGGACGACTCTGTCCTTTGCCTTTTTACTTACCGAAAAGTAATACGTCTGGAAAAAAATACGTAAACTTAGTCTACATCGTCCATAGTTTTATGTCATGTCTTAAGTGTGGCAATTACACTTTTAAAGGTAACAGGAGGTTTCGGTGACCTGGGGTTTCAGTGGATCTAATTGTTTTAAATTTTACTCGACGACTGAAATTCCTACAAGAACCACTAGAAGTCCCGACAAGACGCCACCAAAAGGACAAACAGTGTGCTACGACGGATATGACCCCTCCAGAACAACTTTCCGGCACGCAGAGTGGGAACTCTCACCGTCTCGTGCACCCTCGCCGTAGAGTTACAGGACCCGGGGTTGACTCCCAGACGTGCCCCCTCTACACAGTCTTAAGACGAACCTCCCAAAGGTCGGATTCGATTTGCTGGAAGTACATCTGGGGTTTTGTTCGTCTCTTCGTTCAACGTAACCCTCCAAAATAACCTTCGAAAACCTAAGTCCCAAACAGTCTTTAGTGACGGGACGGTCTTATATCATCACGACTGTGATCGTTGATTCGGGGGGCGTGCGTCAGTCAGACACTCACACTTCGACTGATTCAAAACTTGTCTCACCTTCCTCCTTGTAACTCGTGTATTAGGTAACAAAAGTAGAATTTAGTTGACATTAGAACGGGGACAGTGACAAAGAGGGGGGAGAAGAAGAGAAAGAGAGTGTGGGCGTCAGTCTAATACCTTTCCTAACTTCATATCAGGACGAATTTCCTATAACGAAAAATATCTACCATGTGACGGTAACCTTCAGACCTCTCCGGCGGGACGCAGAGTAAGATGTTATCCAAATCCTAAGCTTTCACTAGTCATTCTGTGTCAAAACACACATACACAAAACCGGAGTCAAAGGATCTACCAGAAACCCACAAATGTCTTATTTTAACTTGTAAAATCACTTTGGTTAATTGTGGGTGTAAGTTTTAACAAAAACACTTCAGTATATTGCATAAACCATAATGGACTTTCCGAAAAAAAAGAAATCGAAAAACTGATATCATCTATAAGGATTATCAGTGTGTAAAAGAGAATTCAAAATGGTCAGTTGAGAAAGGTGTAAGTGGACTAAAGGAGATTTCTAATTTGATAGGGATTATAAGGTCAACCGCCAACCAGACAAAGTCTTGTTTTCTTATACTTACCTTACACACACACACATATTAAACTTCTTGAGATACCGGTAGACTCTTTGTTTCGAAAACGGGTACTAAAAAGTCACTTTTACTTTTCACTTTCGCAATCAGTCAGTCAATACAGACTGAAAAACGCTGGGGTACCTCACATCGGGAGGTCCGAGGAGACAGGCACCTTTAGAGGTCCGTTCTTATGATCTCACCCATCGGGAAGGGAAGAAAGGGCTGAGTCACTAACTTGACCCCAAAGGGTGTAACGTCCGTCTTAAAAATGAGAGACTCGGTGGTCCCTTCGGGTAAAAGGTTATTACGATCGATTTATGTATGCTTTGTTACTCGTTGTTTTTATTTTGAAGTGACAATTACTTGGTAACCGGTAAACCTCATCTG
Organism: Capra ibex; assembly: GCA_006410555.1. Lineage (NCBI taxonomy): Eukaryota > Metazoa > Chordata > Mammalia > Artiodactyla > Bovidae > Capra > Capra ibex. The sequence continues at coordinate 4,829,451 of SJYO01048061.1, read as the reverse complement.
TCTACACAAACGTCTATTTTACTCCTGTGGACGGTGAGAGGTAACGGACACTGTTTTGGAGGAGTACCGGAAGACCTCTCCACTCGACTCCCACCGGGTCGGTCCAGGCTCCACGACCTCGGTTTGCTGCTTTATCCTAATTCCCTATTTTGGTTTGAGCCTCCGGTACCATGTCAGTTTAGTTCTACCATTAGATCCACTTCTTGACCTCCCTGTCTTCCATCCAAGTTTCGTGGCCCCTCGACCTGTTCGACCAAGTTCCGCCTTCAGTCCTCTACCTCGGGGGTCGTCACAGAGGTTGACAGTCCTTCTTGGTGACTACAGAAATACCCGGAGTCGAAAAAAATTTATAAATGAATAATTAAACTGATAATCAACACCGGGTGTCCGAGAAAATCAACTCCGTACACTTGAGAACTCAACACTGTACACCTTAGATCAAGAGACTAGTCCCAGACTTGGTTCCGGGGGACGTGACCCTCGAACCTTAGAATCGGTGACCTGGTGGTCCCTTCAAGGTCCCGGAGTCGAAACTTACCCCTCACTTCATAATTCCCGAGTTCTATGACACTTCTTGACACTCAACAGGAAGGATTGAAGGAAGGTCTCAGAAGAGACGACGACGACGATTCAACGAAGTCAGTACAGGCTGAGACACGCTGGGGTATCTGTAGTCGAGTGGTCCGAAGGGGTAGGGACCCTAAGAGGTCCGTTCTTGTGACCTCACCCAACGGTAAAGGAAGAGGTTACGTCCTTTCACTTTTCACTTTCACTTCGGCCGGTCAACACAGGTTGAGAATCGCTGGGGTACCTGACGTCGGATAGTCCGAGGAGGTAGGTACCCTAAAAAGTCCGTTCTCATGACCTCACCCCACGGTAACGGAAGAGGTCTCGGAAGAGATTGGTACACGTTTTTTAGGTCTGAGAAATGTCATAAGAAATTCTTAGTCGTCGTTGCACCCCCTCAGCATTCGGAACTGTTTCAACCCATAGGAGTCCTTGGGATCAAACGTTTATCCTTTACATTTCAACCTACTACAAATTTTTAATGACAAAACAAAAGAAGTGGAGACTTTCTAAAGGATCAGTGACTCTCGGTCGGAAGTCAACGTACCTATAATATTTGAAAGAAAAAGTAAGGTGTATCTCCGGGGATAAAAATCGAAAATTCTCGACAATGTTGACTCTATATTTGTTATAAGACGTGGGGTGTGTCATGTGTAGAGTCCTAATCTTTTTCTCAAGGACCTTGATGTTCAAACCAGAATCTGTTAGACAAGTCAAAGGAATATCCAAACAAAAGAGTAAGATAATAAATTAAAATCACTTTCTAGACAATCTTTAAAGGGACGCATATTTACTACGAAATTTTCAAGAGTGATACGTTTATTAAAATACACCTTAAAGGGTACCGTAAAATAATAAAGGACTTGATATTGACCAAATGTTAAAGATCTGTACACGAAACGTTTGTCTGTAGGTAGTCGGGGTGCGAGTTACTTCTTTACCTTCTAAATTACTTCCTGAAACCTGATATTGCAACCTCCTCAATCCCGACTAGACCCCCTCGGAGATTCTTAAAAGTTTGAATTCTTACACATGTTAACGTACAATCCTTCTAAATAGGCACCGTCAGTCGTTGCATCTAAGTTCCCGAACAACCTCCGTTCCCTTTCTGACCTCTATCGTGGATTCAATCCTTCACTAACCCTATCGGGACAGACATCCACTCTTCTGAGTCCGAACGTCCCCCTTCGGTGCGACTCTCTGAGGAGAAGACGGACCTCAGTGAGGGACTTAGTACGACGGGTGGGTGACCGGTCGTGTGTGAGGGGTGGAGTCGAACAGAGGAAGTGAAAGTCAGGAGTCGACACTGAGAGTCCGAGGACGACTGGAAACCCACCAAGGGTGTGTCCGGTCGTCGGAGGTCCGGTTCCTAGGGTAGGAGGACGTAGGAAGGTTCACAGATCGTCTGATCGGCCGTGTATTATTCACAAGTTGTTTATGACGACTTGTTTAGTTGGACTCGTTGAATGATACGTTTGAAAGTCATTAAATACGACACTAGAACCTCACTAATTACGTGGTTTCTTTACTACGAAAGCTTAACACTACGACCTCTTCTGAGAACTCTCAGGGAACCTATCGTTCCTCTAGTTGGGTCAGTTAGGATTTCCTTTAGTTGGGACTTATAAGTCACCTTCCTGACTATGACTTCGACTTCGACGTTATGAAAACCGGTGGAGTACGTTTTTCGACTGAGTAACCTTTTCTGGGATCACGATCCTTTCTAACCCCCACCCTCCTCTTCCTCCACTTTCTCGTACTCTACCAACCTACCGTAGTGGCTGAGTTACCTGAACTCAAACTCGTTTGACACCCTCTATCACTTCCTGTCCCTTCGAACCCCCACGACGTCAGATACCCCATTGTTGAATCGTCGACTTGTTGTCGTCGTTGTTCACCAATTACGTGTAAGGAGGTGAAGACTAAAATTAAACTTCCGTCCTCTCGAATCACAAATCCGCGTATCCGAGGTCTCCAATCATAGGACAGTGACATAAACAACAAGACACTGGGATTCCTTCAGTAAACTAAAAAGACTCTGAATCAAGAGAGGAAACTTTTTACTCCTATGGAAATGACACTAGTCTACTCTGAACACATAGATTTGAAGATTCTAATAACGGACCTTATACCAATCGTGAGTCGGTGCATTCATTGATAATTAATATCGAATAGTATTAAAAAAATGAAGGGACCACCGAGTCTACCATTTCGCAGACAAATGTTACACCCTTTGGGCCCAAGCTAGGGACCCAGCCCTTCTAAGAGACCTCTTCCTTTACCGTTAGGTGAGGTCATGATAACGGACCTTTTAGGGTACCTGTCTCCTCGAACCATCCGATGTCAGGAACCCCAGCGTTTCTCAGCCAGTGCTGACTCGCTGAAGTGAAGTGATAGTATTAAAATTAATCATAACCCTCATCAGTATTACTTTCGTCAAATTATGTAAATCTAAACCCCCTACATGGACCACCAGGTCACCAATTTCTGAGGTGTGAGGGGTCACGTCCCCGGGTCCAAACTAGGGACCACCAGGGTGATTCCAGGGTATGGGTCGCGAGTATCTAAACACTATGTTTCAAATGACCATTATTGTCTATGTAACCCTGAATGTTACTATTCGTAACAAAATAAGTTAGGAAGTATAAGATACCCCCGACGACGATTCAGTGAAGTCAGCAAAGGCTGAGAGACACTGGGGTATCTGCCGTCGGGTGGTCCGAGGGGGCAGGGACCCTAAGAGGTCCGTTCTTGTGACCTCACCCAACGGTAAAGGAAGAGGTCACGTACTTTTACTTTTCACTTTCACTTCAACGCGTCAGTATAGGCTGAGAATCGCTGGGGTACCTGACGTCGGATGGTCCGAGGAGACAGGTATCCTAAAAGGTCCGTTCTCATGACCTCACCCCATTGTAACGGAAGAGGGATACCCCCGATGAGTAGAAAAAATTATAAACACATATTTTGACTTCGAAGACCCGTTATAATATCAAACGGGTTTCCATATAATATTTCTCAGTATACCCTATATAACTCTTTAAATATTTCTCGATCACATTTTGAGTTTCTACAAGTGTACACCCGGTCAAAATGGGTCGTATCTGACGTCCAAGGACTCCTCGGACCCACTTAAGGACGAGAGGAGAACTGGATCATAAACCCTGTCCTATACCTCGAAGTACTGGGTCTATTAGTACTATCACACTAGTGAGTGGATCTCGGTCTGAAGGACCTTACACTTCAGTTCATCCGGAATCGTAGTGATACTTGTTTCGATCACCTCCACTACCTTAAGGTCAACTCGATAAAGTCTAGGACTTTCTATTACGACACTTTCACGACGTAAGTTATACGACCGTTTAAACCTTTTGAGTCGTCACCGGTGTCCTGACCTTTTCCAGTCAAAGGTAAGGTTAGGGTTTCTTTTCATTACAGTTTCTTACGAGTTTGATGGTGTGTTAACATGAGTAGAGTGTGCGATCATCTCATTACGAGTTTTAAGAGGTTCGATCCGAAGTCGTTATGCACTTGGCACTTGAAGGTCTACAAGTTCGACCAAAATCTTTTCCGTCTCCTTGGTCTCTAGCTTAACGGCTGTAGGCGACCTAGTACCCGAAAGGATCACCGAGTCTACCATTTCGCAGACAGACGTTACGTCCTCTGGACCCAAACTAGGGACCCAACCGTTCTAGGGGGCCTCTTCTTTTACCGTCGGGTGAGGTCATAAGAACGGACCTTTTAGGGTGTCTGACGTCTCGGACATCCAATGACAGGTACCCCAGTGTTTCTCACCCTGTGTTGACTCGCTGAAGTGAAAGTGACCTAGTACCTTTTTCGTTCTCTTAAGGTCCTTTTGTAGATAAAGACGAAACAACTGATACAGTTTCGAAAACTGACACACCTAGTGTTATTTGACACCTTTTAAGACTTTTTCTATCCTTATGGTCTGGTGGACTGGACGGAGAGCTCTTTGGATATACGTCCAGTCCTTCGTTATCAACCTTGACCTGTACCTTGTTGTCTGACGAAGGTTTATCCTTTTCCTCATGCAGTTCCGACATATAACAGTGGGACGAATAAATTGAATATACGTCTCATGTAGAACTCTTTACGACCCGACCTTCTTCGTGTTCGACCTTAGTTCTAACGGTCCTCTTTATAGTCATTGGAGTCTATACGTCTACTGTGGTGGGAATACCGTCTTTCACTTCTCCTTCATTTTTCGGAGAACTACTTTCACTTTCTCCTCTCACTTTTTCAACCGAATTTCGAGTTGTAAGTCTTTTGCTTCTAGTACCGTAGACCAGGGTAGTGAAGTACCCTTTATCTACCCCTTTG